>CM056597.1:47809901-48076354 GCA_029721355.1 Tegillarca granosa | reverse complement strand
TTTTAAGCATTAATAATTTAGTTTTCCAAATTGTTCATATATTTGATCTTTATGAATTACAGAAAACGTATCACAAATATCATTTGATGGCATTAACCTTCCTGTTGGGAGTCAGGATTTGGAGTCTCCTGGAGATTAACACGCAAGATTTGTTAAACGTCAATCTTCCCAGTCAGGTAATTCCTTAATTATTTGTTAAAGTCTTTAGCTAATATTTAATCATTTAATAATTTCAAATATTTCATTCCATGATTCAATTTATTCTTACAATATATGGTAAATTGAAAGTATTTTGAAAGCAAATTATTACATAAATTTATTACCATAATAATAACATGTTAGAAACTAGCAGGGTCTAAAGGACTTGTTGGGTAGATAAGTGGGGTGTTTAGAATTAATACAGCTATTTTTATGTTATAATTGTAGGAAGACAGTGGAGAAGTGGAAAGTTGTCAGCCACTTGATGTAGTGGGTTATGAAGAGGAGGAAGACATTATAGTGAGTATTTATTGTAAAGCATTCATATAATGTCCACAACAAAAGAACATAATAATACTTAAATTGATTGTGCTATTTAAACTTATTGCTTAATAAATTTCTGTGTTAATTTTATAGATGAATTCGGATTCTGACGAAGAATTGGTGGCTGCCATGGAAGAGAGTATTACCAAGTTCACAGCAGCAAGGAACACACCTTCAAACGTAAGTAAATGAAATAGCTGCTTAAATAATATTAATGTTTGTGAACTATGTAAAAGAGTCGAAAAATATATAAGCTTTTATTATGTTTTACAGGATTTCCAATGTCCTCATTGTGAAGATAAGGTTTATAAAAGAAAAAAACATCTACAAGATCACATCAGATCAAAACATAGTGGAAGAACCTTTCCCTGTAAGAAATGTGGACGTGAATTTAATCATTGTGGACATAAAAATCGCCATGAAAGAAGCTGCAAAGCAACAACACAACAAAAACAAATCGAAAAACGGAAGAATGAAAGGAAGGGAGATTCATCAAAGAAAAAACTTAAAAGCTCTTCAACTGCAGATAATACAGTGACAAATGAAATGCCATATAGTCCGGTAGCAGGTCCGTCTCACCACATTACAAACGCCGAAAAAGAATTAGCAGCAGAATCGCCAACGCAAAGTCCTGTAGCAGGTCATTTACAAGAAAGTGAAGCGAGCACATCGAAAAAAATCAACTCTCATAAGTCAAGACCCCATGTTGAAAAAGTCTACCACTGCAGAAGATGTCCCTTCACGTGCAGCGATAAGAAACAACTATATTTACATCGCATGCGGGAACATTTTCAGCGGGGTGGAAGTATTCACACACGCCCCTGGAATGATGAAACTGAGGCTCCTTGGCATCGCGAAGATGGTAGCGTTGATGAACGTTTGAGAGATGTGTATACTGCCAACGAGCCCATCATTCTACAAAACCATGATATTGGACCGGTGCAAAGCACATATAATTTTCCCATTGATAATACCCTCAGCGTAGATCAATTAATGCAGCAAGCTAATGCTATTTATCTTGATCAGCAGCACTCCTTTCGATTAAACATGTCCTTTGGCGTAATCTTGCAGAATAGAGTAACTGGGGAGTATCGTTACTTTACTGCTTATACCAACCATGTAACTTTTGAAAGCCCCCTTTTTATAAGTAAACGGAGTGATTTGAGGCAATTGGAGCTGCGGTTGAAACGGATGGACATCTTAGCCGAACTATTACATACTCGACCGGATACTACTTGGGTGCCAGTGTTATTATGTAATGTGGAATACTACATCACCAGTACTTATTATACAATCGGAGCTGGAAGTCTTCCGGATTATATAATTAATATGAGATCCATCACCAGTCTTGTCACAGATTATAAAGGAAAACCTTACAAAGATCAGCTATGTCTTCTCAGATGTTTAGCATTACATAATGGATACAAAGTCGACAATTTGAAACAACCAACCGACATTTATTATGAGCAATGGTTAAATTTCAATAAATCCACAAAACGGTTTTCCGGTGTAGCACTGGAAGAATTCCCAAAATTTGAAGAATGTTACAAGGTGAACTTAGAAGCGTATACTATAACAGAAGAAGGATATGCATTTTCTGTTTACAAATCCAGAGGACGATACGAAAGCAGTATGTATGTAAATCTTTACCAGAACCATGCATCATACATCAATAATTTTGCAACTTACGCCCAAAAGTTTCAGTGTCAAATGTGCCAGCGTCTATTTAATCGATCCAACAAACTCCGTGTACATCAGAAAACATGTACAAAGCAAAAACTTTTAAATACCCTGGCGGCTTTCATCAAGCTCAGTTATCCATTTTCGATAAATTAGATGAATTTGGAATCCACGTATCACAAAAAGAGAGGACATTTGAATGGTTTATAGTGTATGATTTCGAGGCCATGCTTCAGAAAACGGATCAAAAACAAACCGACTATTTACAATGGACCGCTCAACATGTGCCAATCAGCGTTTCTATATGCAGTAATGTAGAAGGTTACACAGACGCCATGTGCTTTATCGATCCGAACCAGGAAAGATTAGTAGAACAAATGATAGCTGCTATGAGCGAGATAAGTGAAAAAGTAATAGAGATGGCGGGGAAGAAATGGGAATATGTTTTAAAACAATTAAACGAGAAGATAGAAAACAGTGAAAACAAGGAAGATTTGAAGAAGTTATATGCAAGTTTCCAAAGTTACATATCTCAAGTGCCTGTTCTAGGTTTCAATTCCGCCAAATATGACTTAAATTTGATTAAAAAATCCATAGCCAAAAAGCTTAATCTACACGACGAAGGCCATGCTTTTGTGGTGAAGAAAAAACAACAGCTACACCTGTATTGCTTCCAAAAGCTTAAAATTTTTAGATATATCTCAATATTTAGCAGCTGGAAGTAGTTACGCAAAGTTCCTGAAAGCCTATCAAATAGAAGAAGAAAAAGGGTTTTTCCCATATGAATGGTTTGACACGCCTCAGAAATTGGATTTTCCCGAACTACCTCCCCATTCTGCTTTCTATAGCTCCTTAAAAGGTGGTAACATCAATGACCAGGAATATGAATTATGTAGAACAGTGTGGGAGAAAATGAGATGAAAACTTTTCAAGACTTTCTGGTTTATTACAACAATTTAGACGTCAAACCTTTTGTAGCAGCTGTAGAAAAACTCCAAACATTTTACTTTGAAAAGGGAATTGATGTTTTTAAAACGGCTATCAGCGTCCCAGGAGTTGCTAGACAATTACTGTTTAAAACAGCAAAGGAGAAGAACGTGACCTTTGCCTTATTTGATGAAAGAAACGCTGATTTATATCAAACTATCAAAAATAACATAACCGGGGGAGTGAGTCAAATTTTTACAAGGTATCATTCTGCACAAAAGACAAAAATCCGTGGACAAAAAACATGTGGAACCATTTTGGGATTTGACGCAAACGCTCTTTACCTATGGGCTATAGGTCAACCTATGCCTGTTGGAGAATTTGTCAGACGTAAAGCACCACTCTTTAAACCCGAAGTAAGGGATCATCACATGGCAGCTTATTACTGGATGAATTATCTTATAGAAAAAGATCATCTTCAAATTTTGCATAAATTAAATAATGGAAAAGAAGTAAGAATTGGTAATTATCCGGTAGATGGATTTAGTCCCGCTTCTGCACCTCATGAGAAAGCTACAGTGTTTCAATTCCATGGTTGTTATTTTCATGGACACCAATGCGAACTCACAAATAATATAAAAATAAGAAATGGCATGAAAGCAAAGACGAAAAGTATAAGAAAACTCAAGAAATCACCCAGTTCCTTACCAACCAAGGATATAATGTTATAGAAATGTGGGAATGCCAGTTTAAGCAGTACAAGAAACAACATCCAGATATTTATGTTTATAAATAAACAACGACCAAACTTCTACCAATCCCATAAACATAGCGTCACAGAAAACCAGATTTTGCAAAGTGTAGTGGATGAAACCCTTTTTGGAATGGTAGAAGTAGATATTGAAGTACCAGACCAATGGCCATCCTACTTCAGACACGAAAGTATGACGCCGTTTGAATATTTTCTGAAATGTGCCCTTTATTTTGTAATACTGAAGTCCCCTATGAAATGATTGGAAAACATATGCAGACCCATGTTCAAACACATAAGCTATCAACTGGACCACGAAAACTTTTAGTAGCTGGCATGAAGGGACGTCAAATGCTGATTGCAACACCGTTATTAAGATGGTATTTAAAACATGGAATGGTTATCACTAAAATTTATCAAGTGATCGAATTCCTCCCAGAGAGATGTTTTGACAAGTTTGAGAAGGAAGTAAGCGAGTCTAGAAGATTGGGGGATATAAATGCGGAAAAGGCAATTATTGCTGATACTATGAAATTGATAGGAAATAGTGCTTATGGCAGCCTTATCATGGATAAAACGAAACATAGAAAAATAGAATATGTTGAGGGTGAAAATAAAACATGTCTGAAAGTAAATGATCCACGATTTAGAACATTGGAGTGTTTGGATCCAGTGGAACAAATATATGAAGTGGAGATGGCTAAAAAAGTAATTCATTTAGACCTTCCAATCCAACTCGCATATTTTATCTTACAAATTTCAAAACAAAAAATGCTGGAATTTATGATTTTTTAGATAAATACATAGGCCGAGATAATTTCGAATATATAGAAATGGACACAGACAGCGCCTACCTGGCTATATCTAGCTCCTCTCTGGTTGATGCCATTAAACCAGAAATGAAACAGGAGTATCTTAGAGGATTAAATGGATTTTGCATAGATGCGAATATTGAAGCAGATACTGGTTATCACTGGTTTCCAAGAACTTGCTGTGAGAAACATGCCAGTTATGATAAACGCACACCTGGACTCTTCAAGTTGGAGTATTCTGGTGATGAAATGGTAGGTCTTTGCAGTAAGACATACATTGTAAGGAAATCCATAGTAAAAAAACCAACTAATACTATGATTGTTGCAAATAAATTACTGTCAACAGTATTGAAAAGGTCAATTAAACGCCTTAAAACAACTCTTACAAATCAATACAAGTTTAGTGCAAAGGGCGTAAACAAATGCCGTATCAAGTCACCAATGTCCATTTTCCGTGAGGTATTAAAAACCAAAAATCCACAAACGGTAACAAATCGGGGATTTAGGGTTAAAAATAACTCCATATTTTCTTATTGTCAAATCAAAAGGGGGTTTAGTTATTTCTACTGCAAACGCAGAGTATTAGATGATGGCATTCACACGGTTCCTCTCGACATTACTCTGTGCCCAATACCTTATATAAAGGAAAACCAACCAAACAATTCAATCACGGAAGATGACAGCGATGAAGAGCCTTGTGATTTTGATGTTTTTGATGCGTTGGTTGAGCTTTTATAAATAAAAGTCAATAGTGGATAAATTGTAATTTGTATATATGAGATAATTTTACCTCCAAGTCTTAATTTTTCAAAGGGGGTGGTAATTAAGGACTTTGTATGATCATCTATCTGTTTGAATTATTCACTTTTACTCAATATCTGTTATAATTTTAAAACATGAATACACATTTTTATTGTTTGAGAAAATTGGATTCATGTTAAAGTACTTTGTGTGTGTAAACGGCACCTTTTAAATAAGAGGTCTACCTGTTGTATGATTCGGATGAATGGGTATGTATGCGGTGAATCTGTAATGTAAAATCTTAAATGGTCTTAGCTGCCTGTGTGCTGAATATAGCTATGACTTTAGGCTGTGTACATGCGTGTGTGAAAGATAGAGTTATTTGTTTATTTATACTTTAATCATAATAAAAATATTATGTAAGAAAAAAAAAAACGATTGCAGAAAAAAAATCTGCAAAAAAAAAAAAAAAAAAAAAAAAAAAAAAAAAAAAAAAAAAAAAAAAAAAAAAAAAAAATATGAAAGCAGAATAAACTGCTCAAAAAAAAAAAATTTGAAAGCAGAAAAAATATACTGCTAAAAAAAAAAAAAAAAAAAAAAAAAAAAATTATGAAAGCAGAAAAAATAAACTGCTCAATAAAAACATATTAAATTAATATTTTGTAAATTTTTATAAAGTTTAATATTTCAAGTTTTAATATTTTGTAAAACTTTGTAAATTTTATTTGGGACTTTTGTAAATTTGATATAGAGTATAATTTTATTTTCAATTTTTTTTGTCATTTTGTATAAATACATTTGTACCATTGTTGAACATTTTAGAATTTTATATAGTGATTCCGCATACATAAGTTTTATAATTTTTTGTACATTAGTAATTTAATTTTTGTCAATTTTTGTTAATTTTGTTAAGTTTAATACTTCAAGTTTCATATTTTGTACAGTTTTAGTTTTATCATTTTAACTTTTTATACTATAAATAGGGGTTGTAAGTTGTAAATATTTTGTGTTTTTTGGTATGAAAAAGGAATAATTCTGTGAATGCTAGCCTGAATGAGAGGAGCGAGCGTGTCATGGTAGCCATACGTCTTTTATAAAAGATGTAAAAGCCATCTGATGAGACCTTTGGCGGGGTCGAAACATTGCACACAGACGAGACATTACCAATTGATTCCAGACACTAGTGTAGTTTAGTATCAAGACTGGCTATCTCTTGTCTTAGTTAATTGGATTAATACATCAGAGAAGAACAACACACAAAGACATATTTTATAGGTAACATTTATTCTACTTCTACTAAAACACATACAATACTTAATAGCGAATCCATTTATTTATCTGTCCTGGTGGACCTAACTTTACATTGCGTTTTGAAACCAATGATTTTAACATTTTGTCCTCCCTTCAAAGTCTTTTTAGGAGTTTGAAGCCTTTTCAAAACTGGAAGTTTCTTCTTTAGACGCGCCGCTGTTTCAAGCATAGTGTCGCTAGGATTACTCTCCTCCATTTCATCATCACTTGTTTTTATTTCTCTCATTTTGCAATCACCCATTTGAGGTTTATTATGTAAAGTCGTCACATCACGTACATGCTTTTCCGGTGTTGTATTAGCCTGTATCGGTCGTAGTCACCATATTGATTTCATTTACTTTAGGTTCAGAAAAATTATCGTCGGATTCCAATTTTTGTGCTTGACTTGTTAATGTCCTCTACTTGTTTTAATAAAGTTTCATATTTTCGTTTAGACAGCAATACTACTTCTTCACACATATTGATCTATTTGTTCAATTAAAGGTTTCAATACTAAATGAATCAAATCTAAGTGTCTCAGCAAAAGTCTTTTCTTCTTTAATGCGCTAATAGTTCGATCAGCTAACTTACGTTATAATCTTTTGATATGGTTTAAGCTTATTTCTTTGCTGTGGTGTTAAAGAAATGGTTCCAAATAGTATATTCAACGCTACTTCAAACAAAGCCTTGAGCTGTGAATCAGTTCCTGTTGATATTAATGCCTTTCTTTGTTTTTTATCTGCCATGGTATAACAACGTCAAGTACGCTGTGTTTCCTTTGAGTGTCGTTACTCATTATGATAAAATGTAGAATTCACTCGTTCTTTGTATAGGCAAAAAGAACAGCTGCTTATCTTATAATGTCTTTGGAATCCTTCGGTAAATACACCAGTGTGGTATCGTTCGGGAATATTCGAGAATAAAGTCGTATATTATTATCTTCGTATGAGGGCTGAATTAACCACCTAAATAACCATAAGGTTGATCAACGGCTTTATGATAGCTCTGTCGAAAATATTCACTTTGTCCAGGATAAAGCTGACTTCCAAATCTATATACCTGAAGCACATCACGCAAATTTTTAAAAATAATGGTGTAATGGACCTATTTAAACTCACTGTACGACTATATTTTGCCTGGTGGGAATATGTTCTGTATGAGAAATATACATGTTATATTCAGATGATGACTTCCAACTGTGAATAAATATAAAAGTTCAGGAATCCGAACATGCTTTCTGCATAAGGTCATCGATCACAAAAACTGTACTTTTCATTCCATCTGTGAAATCTAACAACTGTTGCTTGGTGGGTAACCCCTCTATGAATTCGATGTTCTGTATGCTCTCTTTCATCTGGTCAAACAATGGTTGATACTGGCCATAACTGTACAGTATTTTGTTTGGTGATGTACTGAACATTTCGCCTGCATTTTCTAATAATTTCTTGCAAAAATAGGTTTTCCCACTTCCAGTACTTCCCGATAATACAATAGTTGCTGGTGTAATAAACTTAACACTCATGATGAAATGCAAGTTTTAAAGGGTAACGCGTATTAAAACATTGATAAAAGAACAGCCGTTCTTTTTTTTTTTTTATTAAGTATAAGACATGGACTGGTATGTTTGTGTTTTATTAATAATAATAACAGGCGTTTGGCAGTTGATCAGAATGGTGCTTTCTAAACAGATAGCTGATTATTTGAACAAGATTTATTATGACCCCAAGCATGCTGCGGCTTTTTTCTGGACCTGCAAAATTATACAAAAATTGTAAAAGCTGAGGGGAAATATAACATCGGTCGTCATCGCATTAAGCCAATGGTTACAAAACCAAGATGCCTACAGCTTACAAAAACCAGTACGCCGAAGATTTAAACGCAACGAGTTGTTGTTGGTGGGATATTGCATCAAGTAGATGCCGATTTATTGTCAGTAGAAATATTGCTAAATTTAATGACGGTGTGCGGTTTCTATTGATGTCCATTGATATTTTCTCCAGATATTTATGGGTAGAAACATTGAAAGACAAGACGGCAAAAGCGTGATTGAAGGACTTAACAAATATATTTGAACGTGGTGGTAAACCTTTCAAGATACGTTTCGATGCAAGGAAGCGAGTTTAAAACCCGTTGGGTAAAAGACTTTTTTAAAAAAGGAACATGTAGATTATTTTTACACCACCAATTCCGAGATTAAAAGTAATTATGCCGAACGGGCCAAATTTAACCAGTGAAATCAATACTGTTATCGCTATTTTCAAGCCAAACAATCCTACGCCTATCTCAAAGATTTACAGTCACTCATAGAAAGCTAGAATCATAAACCGCATAGAAGTTTAAACTACATGTCACCATCTGAAGTGAATAAAACCAATCAAGCACAATTGTGGAAATATCAATATAGGAGGAAAGCCCCAATATCAAAAGTGGGAAAAAGTCGCAAAACTTATAAATTCAAACTTGGTGATACAGTACGGATATCCTATTTAAATATCAGTTTTCAAAGAGCATACGATCAACAATGGACTGACGAAATATTTAGAGTAAGCAAACGTTTTAGGAGGGATGGTATAGAAGTTTACGAATTAACCGATTTCGCAAACGATCCTATATCCGGTAGATTTTTAGGTCCCGAATTGATGCGTGTAGATAAAGATGAAGATACAGTTTGGAAGATTGAAAAAGTAATTTCTTACAAAGGGAAAGGGTCTAATCGTCAAGCATTAGTCAAATGGAAAGGATGGCCAAAGAAATTTAATTCTTGGGTACCTGCAAGTGAGCTAAAAGATATATGAGACATTAAAAACATGTAAGTAAAAGAACAGCTGTTGCTTTTCTGAAATTTATATGTAAGTTAAAGTATAAAAGAGGAGAACAGCTGTTGTTCTTCTGAAAATTATATGCAAGTTAATGTAAAATAGAGAGAACAGCTGTGTTTTTCTGAAAATTATTTGTAAGTTAAAGTAAAAAAGAGGAGAACAGCTGTTGTTTTTCTGAAAATTATTTGTAAGTTAAAGTAAAAAGAGGAGAACAGCTGTTGTTCTTCTGAAATTATATGTAAGTTAAAGTAAAAAAGAGGAGAACAGCTGTTGTTTTATATAAAATAATATACATTATTTTAATAATATCATCATTTGCACAATGAGTTACCAGATCCGTCAACATGCAAGTTTTTTAAATTTACTCTATCTTGGTAATCCTCAACAGAGAAAGGGTATACTAAACTATATTTCAGATGGTCAAATGTTTGCTATAGTTCAAGTTGCACATAAAGTGTTGACAGGAGAAATACCTATAAGTGCATCTTATAAGAAAAAACTAAGACGTTACAAAAGGGTGTTGCGTACTTTGACTAGCAACCAGGTCTCAACCAACAAAAAGAAACAAACTTTGTTGCGTTACAATAACATTTTACCCATATTCATCCGTCCAGCACTTGAATATCTTGGATTATTATGAAGAATGACTGTTATATTCTTATAGATAGTGAAGATTCTAGAGCATACTTTCCACAAATACTGTAGCTCTGCTTTTCGTGTAGTGTTAGATACGAGATTGGATTTTAAAGGACAATGGTATGTTGGTTTATGTGAAGTGCATTGTACTAATGTAAACATCTTCAGGAGAAATTTATATATGTACCAACATTTGTGGTGAAACGTTATTGGCTGGTAAAAAAGAACAACTCTTAAGAAGAATTGTAGTAGAAAAGGATAAAGATATAAGTACAGTGTTCACCGCACCGTTTTATTTACCGTTGACGACGTCTACTTGGCAAGACATAGAAATCTATATAAAGGATAAACAAGGACATTTATCTACACTCATAGGAGGTAAAGTGAGCTTAACACTTCATATAAGAAGATATCCTTTTTTCATTTAAGTATGGCAGAATTATATGTACCAGATACTAATAAATGGATCAAGTTTTTTAGAAAATTGAATTCTGGAAAAGTAGATTCCTATCAGTATGGTCGAGGCCAAAAAGGAAGTGGCATTGGCAATTTCAGTCGCGGGACTTATATGATACCTATAGACCATCACGTGAAAGATGACGATAACAAAAAACAACACTACAACCTGTAGTTAAAATGGTTTCGCCTGTTGCAGCTAATTTAGAACAAGCAAAAAGTTACTTAAAACAAGAACAGCAGCTGTTTTCCCGAATGCCTATAAAAAGGCGATCAAGAAGTAGCTCAGTCAGTCCACAGAAGAAAGCTAAACGGTCAACATCTAAGAGAGTTTCCGCTACAAAAAAGAAAAACAATAAAGGATCAAAGACGAAGCGAGCAAACGATATCTTTGACGAGTAAATATGGCGTTCTGGCCACATAATGTACATAAATCGGAAGGCATACCAAAGCAGTTAAATTTATTTACGTTACCGCCAGTACAAAGTGCAGTAGAAAAGAGTTATTTCGTAGATTGCCGTCCAGTATCACAAATTTCCGATGGATCGCCCATCGAATTTAACATTGCAAACCAAGGAAGTGATTATATCGATCTTCAAAGATCACGACTATATATCAAAGGCAAAATCGTTGCTGGTGATGGGGACGACAATTGATGCCGCAAAGGAAGTAGGTCCAATTAATTTTCTTCACCAGACCCTGTTCGATCAAATAGATGTGAGATATAACGGGAAACTTATAACCAGCTCGGACGGTAATTTTGGGTATAAAGCTTATCTACAGACACTTTTGAACAGTAGTACAGAGAAGATTAAATCCTTTCAACAAATGGGGTTATTCTATGAAGAGACCAATGTCTTCGACACGGACCCCGTAGGAGGTAGTAACCCAGGGATGTCAGCACGTTTTGCAGTAACTAAAGGCAGCAAAGTATTTGAAATGACCGGTCCTATCTTGCAGGACTGTTTCCAGGCGGATCGTTATTTGATTAATAATGTTGACATTTCCGTAAAACTATACAGAAATCGTCCTATTTTCTATTTAAAATCGACAGAAGCAAAACCAGATTTTAAGTTTGAGATACTAGATATCTATTTCCGTGTATGTAAAATCAGCTTGAATCCTGCAGTGTTTATCGCCCAAGAAAAAGAAATTGAAAATATTCCGGCGTTATATCCTTATAGAAGAACAGAATGCCGAGTAGCCAATGTAAATACCGGACAAACGAGTTTTCATTGGGACGCCATTTTTTCAAAATCATTTGCCTTTGAAGGTCGCTATTGCTTTCGTCAACAGCAGTGGTTATACGGGAGATTGGATAAAAAATCCCTTTCGTTTCGAAGCTGCAGGGGTGGGCGAGATAGCACTCTTAGTAGATGGAGTTAGTATTCCAATGGCACCAATGAAATTAGCATATGATTCGAAGCAATATGTTCAGGCGTATGCTAATTTATTTGATGGCAGTGGGAAATGGACAGATAATAGTGGATTATACATTACCAAGGAAAAGTTTACTGACGGTCATGCCATTTATTTATTCACTTTAGAAACACCATTCGACGAGGACAGTTTGTCTTTGATGAAGAACGGCAACTTGAGATTAGAAGTTAATTTTTCAAGTGCATTGACTACGAACTATACTTGCATTGCTTATGCTGAATTTCAACAAATCATCCAGATTGATAAGTCACGTACCATAACTTTGAATTAAAAAATGGATACCATACAATTAGAATGTGCTATACACTGTGACTTGTTGTTAAACTCATATATTCAGGGTTGTCTATGCAGAGAACACTTTACCAAAAACTGTAAATAGTTATCCATCTGCATACATTTGTAATACAGACCCTATTGAAGATTATGGTAGCCATTGGGTTTTCTTTGGTTTTAATGGAGACGGATCAGCAGAGTTTTTTTGATAGTTTCGGACATCCGCCTGAGTATTATAGTATGAACTTTGTACAATTCTTAAACAGAAATGGTCGCTATATACTTTATAATGATAAAGTTTTACAGAGTCATTATAGTAGTGTGTGTGGGCATTATTGTTTATTTTATGCATTGTGGTAAAACTAGACATGTATATAACATTATCGATATTTTTACTGAAGACAAGGACCTTAATGATCAATTTGTATTTTCAGTGATTTCACGTTATTTTCATAGATGTAACTTGTAAATATTACTGTATATTCAATGTAATGTATTAAAACTTAATGAAAAAAAAAAATTCAAAATCAAAAATGAATAAAAAAATTAGTTTTAGTTTACTTTTCGTATCTGTTATTTATTTATCTACTCTAGAAATCTGTGGTCGGATTCGAACTCTATGTACCAGTGATTGCTTCTCTCTATTGACAAGGTACTTTTGTGTCAGAAGTAGACAGGGTTGTGAAAAAAAAAAAAATAGGATTCGAACCTAGTACTATTTAAACTGTGATGGGATTCGGGGAAGGAACATGATAGAAATAACAACAACAACAACAACAAAATATACTTGCACTTTATATAGCTTGAGTAATATTTATATACATAATCTTTGTTCCAAATGATACATTTTAAGTATAATTGTTTTTAATTTAGTTTCCCATTTTACAGTTTTTAAACAAGTTTCTCTCCAGTCTTTACACAAATATTTTTGGCGATAAAACGTATCTGTTTCCGAAATGATATGTGCAGATAATGTTTTCCAAAGTGTTATAACATTGAAGTCGTCAAGTTCTTTCAATGTTGAGTTGAAATGACGTTCCAATATGTTTTTAAAATCTGAACAATCATGTTCTTCATTAGATTCACACTGGCATGCGTAACATAAATCCTTTCCTTTAGCGTTGATTTCTTCTTTCATACGTAGGGCATACGCTAAATTTAACGTATCTTCCAATTGGTTTGTAATAACTTGACTATTTCCAGCTTCCATTTTTATAGTCTACAATATAGGAATAAGTTACTGGATCATCGACTTACACGTCAATATCCCATATTTCATATCACACAAGGCTTCAAAAGTGTCAAAATCTAACATGATACTAATCCCAGATTTCCTCAAGCGCAGTTTTACATTTGGTCCTTTTTTGAATACTTCTACACTCACTTTAGGTGATATTTGAACCGAAATATAGTTTTTATCCACTGCGGTAAACAGACAATCTGGGATTTTACTCAGCTCGAGTTGACGTTGAGCCATTTTGTTCTGTAAAATAAAATTAACAGTTTTACTTCAGAACTCTTCTATATCTTCCCACCAGACATCACATACCCATTCGTGATCGGCGCGTTCACCACAAGTACATTTTTCTTGATCAATCTCCATTCTTTGATAATTTTGTCCAGTCATATTTAAAAAGACACAATGCGGAGATTTTTCCTTATGCTTTTCAGTATCTTCAAGTTTTTCCGCAATGTAGTTACAACAAAAACAAACTAAATAACTTCTTGTTTCATCAAAATAGAATCCTGATCGAGCCAATTCGTAACTTTCAGATTCTGAAAATACAGGTTTTAATGTTTCTATTCTTTGTTCAAACTCAAAAAAGTTTTTAAGAGTTATAAGTTCCATACCTTATAAATGCAATCTTTTGAACAGCTCACACAGATGATCAATTTCTTTTTCAAAATTCACTTCGTCTAAATCGTCCATATACACGTCCGAACATAAGCAAGAATTGCGCTTAAAGTGACGAGATAATGCTTACACAATATTATCTTAAAGCGAAGAGCTCCAATGCGTTCATCGCTGATTGGTCCTAATAACGTATGAGGAACATTATTTAAATGAACAAGAAATTGCTCGCTCAATGAGCAGATGTGACGCGGAACACCTGCGTTACGAGAACAATAGGCGATGTGCCGTCCTTTTAGAAAAGGGGGCCGTCCATTGCCGTCCATTGCCGTCCATTTTAGGTGGACGGCCCTATGGGAATTTGTGGGTTGATATAAAAACCCCTCCTATACTACTGGGGGGGGATATAAAACAAAAAATAATTGTTCTCTAACATATTATATCTGGGTATTACAACATATATTTCAGACCCAGATTTTAAGACCAGAGATATTACTGTATTCTTAAAACTCTATCTGTGTATATTGTTTTCATTTATGCTAATTAAAAAAGAATTAGCTTGTTAAGAATAGCTTTTATAAAAACTGTTACAACAAGTTATTTAAGTGCTATATATCATAAAGTGTTGAAGTGCAATCTTTGAAAAAAAAAAGCCATATGAATCAGAATACAGTTAAAGCTTTTATATAAGAACCATTTGTTTTAAAGACCATATTTTTATTTTGCTTCAATCTAACAAAGTAATAAAACAAGCACTGGTTATGACAAGAGCTTATAGAAAAACAGTATACCTTGCATGCATGTTAGTTCCATAAAAACTTAAACCAAATATTAAATTCAGAACTGTACTTTGTGGGCTCTTCCTGGCAAAAGCCTTGAAAAAAACAGGCCTGGTTTAAGAAATTGGGTGATTTAAGTAATGATGTTTTACCCCAAGTCAAGATTCTTTCACCTATGGTCAGGTGTTGAGTTCTTGAAGGGTGGAGGTAACTGAAGTGCTCAACATCTGGCAAGCGAACTGAAAAACTTTCTCACACTAGGATCTGCCCAAGTGGGATTAAGACCTAGGTGGTGAAAGGCACTGATCAGAAGTGCAGGCTTAGACCAATTTGGGTGAACACATCAAGATATATTTCATTTGAAAAGTCACTTAACCCATCGGCAAAATATAAGTGAGAAAAAGGTAGGACTGGAAAAGTGGATCTACTCAAAACTCAACTAAATCTAAAATGAAGGGCCAGGGTTGGTCTACAGACAATTATTTTGTTGATAAAATTATCACTTTCAGGCCAATTGCTTTTGGGCCATTGGCTCGTAAGCTCAATTTTGATTGAACACTGTTTAACCAAATGTTACTTTTCAAATTTGTCTATACTACTTTAAGCATAAATGTGAACATTTGTTTTGGATCCTGACAGCATAAAATGAGAAGTTTTAGATAATCCCCCTTTTTACTTTCTTCATGGAGTTAGAAGTTGCCTTTAGAGAAAGGTTTGACTGTGATAAGTAGGGTTAAAAGTGTGATAGATTAGCATTTATAAATGTTGCTTAGTAAACTCTATACTTAAATTTTTGGAGCTAAATGTAATTTATAGAGAAAAAGGTAGGGTGAAAAGTGTAATGAACTAGTATTTATTTATACTGCTGAATGAACTCCATATTCAAATTATTGAAGCTAAAGTATCCTTTAGAGGTTTGACTGTAACAGGTAGGGTAAGAAGTGTAATGAATTAGTATTAATTAATTTAACTAAGTGAACTTGTATATACTGATAAGTGTTTTTTGTCTGATTATGGTGCTAAATAAGGTAAAGTAGCTACATATATGATATAAATATATATACAAAGAGCTATTAGTACATGTAGCATAATGTTACTAAACATAAACATACCCTATTGTAAATTCATTCTGCTACACTGTTAAATAAAACAAGCAAAAAATGCAATGCAAAAATGAAAAAATTAAAAAAAAAAACACACACACAAATACTAATTATAACATCTACAAAATAATAAATTAATTATTTTTAAAAATAGATAAATAAAAATTCTGGAAAATTAATTAATTAAAAAAAAACAATAACAGTCAAGTGGCAAGGGGTCTGTGATACTGTAACGTAGTTTGTTTTCCTTGACAGTTTATTAACTGCAGTCGGACATACAATCTGAGTAATAATGCAACATATATGTTTTAGAAATTCTATTTAAATGGTATGTATTAACAGCTATCATTATGTTTTTAAATTGAAACAATGAAGTTGATATTGTCCTCACACCATAATTCTACACTTACTGTTTTAACTTCATTCAAAAATTGTTCTTTCATGAACTTGTTCCCCATTTTGTATTCATGTACATTTTGAATATGGTGGGATTAAGACATGAATAAAAAGTTAGTGGGTGAAATATTCTGTGATTCTCCAAAACACAAGCGATATTGTGGTTCTAAGTTTTCAAGTTTTTAAATTATAATACTGGAACAACACAATGACTGGTATTAAAGAACATGATGTTTGAGGTATGACTGGTATTAGAGAACATGATGTTTGAGGTATGACTGGTATTAGAGAACATGATGTTTGAGGTATGACTGGTATTAGAGAACATGATGTTTGAGGTATGACTGGTATTAGAGAACATGATGTTTGGGGTATGACTGGTATTAGAGAACATGATGTTTGGGGTATGACTGGTATTAGAGAACATGATGTTTGGGGTATGACTGGTATTAGAGAACATGATGTTTGAGGTATGACTGGTATTAGAGAACATGATGTTTGAGGTATGACTGGTATTAGAGAACATGATGTTTGGGGTATGACTGGTATTAGAGAACATGATGTTTGAGGTATGACTGGTATTAGAGAACATGATGTTTGAGGTATGACTGGTATTAGAGAACATGATGTTTGGGGTATGACTGGTATTAGAGAACATGATGTTTGGGGTATGACTGGTATTAGAGAACATGATGTATGAGGTATGACTGGTATTAGAGAACATGATGTTTGAGGTATGACTGGTATTAGAGAACATGATGTTTGAGGTATGACTGGTATTAGAGAACATGATGTTTGAGGTATGACTGGTATTAGAGAACATGATGTATGAGGTATGACTGGTATTAGAGAACATGATGTTTG
Source organism: Tegillarca granosa (assembly GCA_029721355.1). NCBI lineage: Eukaryota > Metazoa > Mollusca > Bivalvia > Arcoida > Arcidae > Tegillarca > Tegillarca granosa. The sequence continues at coordinate 48,059,013 of CM056597.1, read as the reverse complement.
AGGTATGACTGGTATTAGAGAACATGATGTTTGAGGTATGACTGGTATTAGAGAACATGATGTTTGGGGTATGACTGGTATTAGAGAACATGATGTATGAGGTATGACTGGTATTAGAGAACATGATGTATGAGGTATGACTGGTATTAGAGAACATGATGTTTGAGGTATGACTGGTATTAGAGAACATGATGTTTGAGGTATGACTGGTATTAGAGAACATGATGTTTGAGGTATGACTGGTATTAGAGAACATGATGTTTGAGGTATGACTGGTATTAGAGAACATGATGTTTGAGGTATGACTGGTATTAGAGAACATGATGTTTGAGGTATGACTGGTATTAGAGAACATGATGTATGAGGTATGACTGGTATTAGAGAACATGATGTTTGAGGTATGACTGGTATTAGAGAACATGATGTATGAGGTATGACTGGTATTAGAGAACATGATGTTTGAGGTATGACTGGTATTAGAAAACATGATGTTTGAGGTATGACTGGTATTAGAGAACATGATGTTTGAGGTATCATTAAACTACATTGAAAACTTAAAATATCGAAACTTGAATAGGTGTTTTTTAAACCAATTGGATTTAGTGAAGATTTGGGCTAACAAGTTTTCAAATTAATGACAACATTTGTTAATCAAAATAATGCCATGCATCTAAATAAACAAAAACAAAGTTCATTCAACAAAACTAACAAAAATCAATGTTTGGTAAAACTAAAAATTAGTGGTGTCTGTTCAAGTTGCAATCTTGTCAATTAACCTGGGAAACAAAACTTCATGACCTTGAACATTAACCTTGACATATAATCAGCATTTATACTACATTTAAAACAAAAATCTTGATTTTGACATTGAGCTTCATTTTAGAAGCCTTTCAATGGATACCACAAGATTTAAGTACATAATGTATGGTTTTGGCAAATATAAAACAAATATTATAAACATGACTAGTATCTGAAACATTGACCTTGAACTTAAGTATTACAGGTCCTTAAATCAGGTCATGACCTTGAACATGCTGTTCTTGGAGTAAGTGCTTTTTTGACTTCTACAACATAAGTTTCCATGCATTTTGTTAAAAAAATCATAAAAATCAAAATACCACACACTTACTATGCTAACTGAAATAAAACATAGGATATTTTCATCAATAATGTTAGAAGCACAAACAATGTACTCAGTTTAACACAGTACATAATTAATACTTACAATTCTTTGGTAAGTTCTTTTTGTTTATTTTGGTATGTTGAGATTGGGTTAACTAAAACTGAAAAATTTGAAAAAAAAGTACACTCATAAGTAATTTAATGTGATACAAAGCTGAAATATATTTGTTATTTTTTATATAATCAAGGCTGTAATAGAGTAGAAATGTATCAGTACTTTACTGTGTAATATTTAATAGAACAATCTGAAAAATGTGAAATCATGGTGGACCAGAGGGACTGGATGCCTTGACCAGTTAACCTAGGCACACAAGTGGCTAAAACAGCTGTTAAATGTCCCATTAAGGACAGATCCTTAAACCAAAAAGTTTGACAACTTGAATGCTGCAGGTCTTTTGTTTTTGTTATCAGGGTACTGTTGTTTCTATAGTTCAGTTATGCCTAAAGACTTTGACAGAAATTGGAACATAGTTTCAATTAACAAATCAGTGGGGAGTTTTCACCACTCTTAATTTCTGGATTTTTCTTTTTCATTTTGATGTAAATTTTTGCAACCTGTGTAAAACTCTGAATTTATGTGTGTGAATGGTGTAATACTGTCTTTTTTATGTACACTAAGTTGAAATATTTCAATAAAGATTTAAATTACAAAAAAATATCTTACATACCATCAACAAAAGCTCGTTGCATATCCAGCAATGATTTGATTTGTTCTACCCAGTTAGCTTTAACATCTTCACTTGAACACTGTATGGTGAAACTTAAGCCTGAACCAGGAGTTCTATCTAATAATATAAACCTTAATGGCTCATTCTTTACATTTTCTGTCATGGACATTTTATTTACCTAAAACAGAATAAAAAAAATTCATCACAACCTGCTGTGTAGATTATAGAATCTAATTAATCATATTTTTTATAATATATCTGTCATACTAAGTTAAAAATTGACTTTGAACTCTTGGATTTTGTGGTTAAAACTGTGACGTGTGTGTGCATAATATCTGTAAAACTAACCAAAGACAAATGCAATTCATATCAAGATTTATCTGAAGTTAAAAAATACATCAAAAATTTGTCCCATTAAATTATGTATCAAGCAATTAAGTAATAAATAAATCTTATTGAAATTTATCAACTTTTATAGGAGTACTGTAACAACACTACTGGATAACATTATGTCATTAGATCCAGTGCTGGTTTAAAATTGGGAGTTTAATAATCACTTGTTTCAATATATCAACTTTTCTTTTTTTTTCTTTTTTTTTTTTTTGCCCTCATTTCTGCAAGGTTGGCTGCAAAGAATATGGACATGTACATGCTTTTCAGAGACAAATTTCGGTACTTTATCCAATTTTCAATGAATACAAGACTAAATCTACGTAGATGTTATGTTTGTCAGTGCCTTCAGTGCTTTGATTTACAACTCATGTAAATAAACTTACCATTAATCTGGCTTTATAGATATAATTTTCATTTGAAATATTTCCTCTTTTCCTTTCTTGTATTTCACTAAATATGATCATTTGTTCAAATAAAAACACTCTCCTTTCTTTAAATTTCAATTGACTAGCACCAGATGAGCTTTCAGCCATCGACACAGTGTCCTAAAATACCAAATTTACATTTATCAAAAAATGAATAATGTGCCCTGCAGTTTTTTTTTTTTTTTTTACACCGCTTGATTTTCCTTTCTTGTGATGAAAACATACAACTTACTGTCAACAGATTTATTATGAAGATTTTGATTTTTGCACGTTTTTTATCAAAATTAATGAAAATCTCAAATGCAGCTAAATAATAAAAAAGTTTCTAACTAGTTTAAATTTTAAATGCCTTTGGTTGCACATATTTTTCATTAGTTTTCTAACAAAAAATTTCTTGATTTAAAATATTTAAATCTTCTCCAAAATATTTACAATATATTTCAACGCTTAGCTCAGTAGATAAGATTTACCAGTACTATTCTTAACTGACTATGAATTAGAACAATTGCTATTAAAGTTCCTAACAAATTGTTAATTAAATTATTATCTTACCTGAAGTAATAGTTTTCCAAGAGCAGTAATATTACCCTACAAAATACAGTTTTAAAACATTGTTAACTTTAATTTATAATTTTTATATGATTAAATCCAATAACATGAGTTTTCAGGAGAAAAACATAACTCACCTGTATATATTAAGGTCTTCAAAACATTTTAGCTTTAAACAAAATACTTACTGTAAGCTAAGATTGTGAATATAACTCCTGACCCCAGTTTCACAATCATTCCTTAACTAAAAATTTTTTTTCTTAAAAAGCTAAGTTAGGGAAGATTATGAGCATTAATCTTGTACTATGTAAATATACACAAAAACTATTAATGACAGAAAATTACAACATACATGAATCTCCCCTTTTCTCCTACCTTTCTTTTCCTTGTACTTTGGTGGGCGAGTGGTCTAAAGTACAAGCTAACTGATCATACTGCACCTCTCACCCTCTAGTTTTTAATCTCATTAGGGCAGATCTTATTGTGAGACAGTTTATCTGTTGCATTGCTGAAAGTCTTAATCTGTTTACTCTTGTTTCCTCCATCATTGCAAAACTGACTGCTCCCATACAAGTTAAAGAATCTTGACAGAGGTGTTAAACACCATTACTTCATACCCCCCCCCCTCTCTCTCTCTCTCTCTCTCTCTCTCTCTCTCTCTCTCTCTCTTACTTACATCAAAACCCTGTAATCTTCCCACTTGCATCATATCATTAGCAGCTTTAGGTACCACACACATAATAGCTAAGCCTTTTTGTAACATAGTTGTATCTAGTCCAGCTTTCTCTGTTAAAACTGTTATATCCTGCAATAACAAAACAAATGGATTATTACATCAGTAACACAGAAATGTTTTAACAAGGAATTCAGTCCAATCAATATACCTTCATTTATTTACTAAACATCTACCTAGAATCTCTACTGATTATAATGGTTTCTTCTTACCAGGAAAGTTTTTGTTTATGTTTTTTTTTTTTAATTTTTTTAATTTTATTTTTTTGGCAAATAAAATAAACAGATTCATTTATCTATGGCACTCCTCATGATACATCTTAGTTAAAAAATAATCAATTATATTTATTTTTATAAGTCACATTATCAGACATTTTTCATGAAGATTATTTTCAGTTTATGTATTCCACACAAAAAGGTACATGTACAATGCTTTACATTAAGACTTCCAATTTCTGAAAGATCTAACTTTTTACATACATTGGTCATTTTCTCTTTGTTTCAAAAGAAAATCATTTTGATTTAAAAGCCTTAAGGAAACATCATTATACTATGGTTAATGAGAAGAAAAGAGTGGAGTAGTGGTGTTTACACACTAGTCAAGAATCTCACGGTTCAGATCTTGGATGGTGGAGGAAAATTTCTAGACTAGGATCTGCTCGAGTGGGATTTCAACCTAGGCAGTGAGAGGCAGTGTACACTATAGGCCACTTGGATACTGAGATCCCTCTAGCCCCAGTTTCACAATCATTTCCTTAACCCAAATTTAGCAAAATTCGGAAATCTCTTTTTGAACAATGAATAAACATTTTTCAAAAAAAGAAATTTAAGATTCTTTAAGCTTGAAGTAATCTTCAAAATGACATCTTAAATTACTGAATATCTTAAAAATTTATAAAATTTTCAAGACTTCAAATTTTCCAGATTTAGTTAAGGGAAAAGTTATTTAATAGATGATTGTGAAAGTGGGACTTGGTTACAGAGTATGGCATTGACTCTTTGTTGTCAAACATATCTATTGCCATTAAATCATATATTAAAAAAAATGCAACAATCCAACAATCTCATTTCCTTACTTCAAACAGGCTAACATCCTTTTGTAATAATTTTTGTAAATGCTTGTAATAATATTTGATACATACCCTGAGCAATAACTGATATTTCATGATTCTTTGTACTGGCTTTATGAGCAGGTCAGGTAACTGTAAACGATGCCCTAACTTTAGTCGTATATCCTAAAAAAGACAACAAATAAAATAATTATAAAGTCCAAAATCTGATGTTGCTTACACATGAAACGAATATTCAGTAAAATGCAACAGAAATATTAGGAAAACAATTATCTGTAAAATACATCAAATTAAAATACATTACTGTATCTAACATTTTGGAACCATGGCCAAGGTTTGTTCAATTTTAACACAACTTGTTTTAAAGATTGTACATCTAAAATATCAAAGGTCTAGTTACTTAATTATTTTATTTATGTTTTAGATATCATTAATTGGAGACTCACAGACCTGTTATAATCAATTATTGAATACAATGTAAAGTAAACGGTAAAACCCAGAGAAAACCAATCTGCAGAAAAACTGACAACATACCAGGAACTGCCAAAAGGTAGGCAGTAAGAAAGAGGCTCTGTGATCTACTAGCCAGCCAGCACTTTAAACCACTCCACCACCGAAGCTCCTAAAGCATTAGGTCATACAGCAATATATAACATACCTCAAAATAGGAATCCACATATTCTGCTACTATATATTCTGATTTAGGTTTATTTTCACAATACTTTACATACATATGTCTTAATTTACTATCCTGTAATGAAAAATAAGGCAAATTTTTTATCAAATACAAGCATCAAGCCAATAATAGTTATATTCTCAATTTTTTAAAAAATAATGAGCCATAATAAACATAATCTCTTGAACTGCAAAACAGAATGATTAATAAATTAATAAATTATAAATAAATTTATAACTCGATAGCAAACAGTGATTTGCCTAAAAAATGAAATTTGAAAAATAAGAAATTTATGATGTTAGCTGATAAAAGTCAAGCTCTGGAAGAAAGGTAACAATAAGATAAATATTCAAGTTAAAACTAGATTTTAAATTAAGAAAGACAGAAAGAAAAGAAGGAGAGAAAGAAAACCCTTGAAACTTGAAATTTTTTGTATTACATGTATACACACTTACATATCTTGTAAATAACATTCCTAATCTCTCTGGTTCATCTAAACATTTCTCAATTTCTTGTTGAAATGTCCTGAAAATCAAATGAAAATTCATTATTTCCCCCATCATCATCACTGTTCTGGATTCATGAAAAGATAACTCTTATGGCATTCTGTTGGAGAGACTATAGTTCATTTCAAAAATCTTTTATTATAAAATTTGCAATATATTTTTGGTTTAACTGTTTATATCTTTATCTAAGAGTCATATGAACCCAAATACAATTAGGACATCAGTTTGACCATTCGGTTATGGTACACACAGTTTAAATGTGACCACAGTCTGGAAAATTATGATTTTTTTCCTTGTAATGAAGTCTGCATTTTAAAATAGGATAATATCACAACCATTTTAAATTATTATAAATATTAAATTTCAAATTTCAGATTTGGCACTGTGAAGATTTATTTTAAATATTATTTCAGGTTTTGGTAAATTCTGATATTAAAATATACCTTTCTTTGGGAAAAAAAAGAACCTTAACTTGAAATAAATTTCTCAGAACTTTGTCTCAAAGCAACTGGATAATCAAAATGACATGCTTAATCACTGTATGAGTTTATATAAATCTTAATATGTACAAAGATATCAAAATTTGCAATCACTCATTGCAGATTTAAATCTTCCATGAATTTTTCCTATTATATTCTTCCCTTCTATAAAAGAAATGCTGTAACAACTTCAACAATTTAATGTTAATTTTGCAAACAAATTGGCAATCATAGTAAATTGTTTTAAACTGAAAGTCTGGATTTAGTTTTCCCAGCATTAAGAAATATTAGATTTACTTCTTCAAGAGTTATGCGATTCACAATTTAAACAACAGGTTCTTTATTTATTACTTCCCAAATAAGACCTCCCATGTGCTTAATTCTGGGCCAAAAAAAAAAGGGGGTGGGGGTGCTCAAATCTGCCCATAAATTGTTGGGGGTGCTCAAATCTGCCCATAAATTGTTCCAGACCAGAATTAAGTTTATTAATTAATTTGTTTATAAACAGACAATCATTGCATGATTTATACTTCATTCGGACTTAATAATTTATAAACGTGCAGTGAAAAAAATATTGCCACAACATAAAAATACCATATGTCTATTTTTACATGCCAAAAATGATACATAGTTTTATGTATTGTAAACAGACCATTTATCAAGCAACCCACAACATTCAGATCTTTGTGAAAGAAATGTCATTTTCAGAATTAATTTATCATACATGTTTCAAAAATAAACCATATTTTAACAGCTGATGCAGATATTGCAGATATTTTGGAAGAATAACTAAAGTTTTATAAAGCATGTTACAAAAATAAATTATATTTTAAAAGTAGTTACGACATTGTGAAAGGGAAACATTATACTGCATGTTACAAAAATAAACCATATTTTAACAGATGTCATATCTATCCCTTCATCTATCTATCTATGTATAAGTAAAAAAGAACACTTACTCTTTGTGCCAGTCAAATATTTGATGAATGTTCCCAAAGACAATTTTATCTTTTCCATCCATATCTTCAGGTAATCCATTCTCCTTCATGTATTTCATATAGCCCTGTATAAAAACAATGAAAACAAGTTACATAATATTGTTAATTGATTAATCAAGGATTATGTATGATTTACGATGTGTAGCTCTGCCAACAAAGAAAAGAATTCCAGCAGATAAATATTACTAAGACACCATGACAAAAACTGTTAGAAGAATAGTAATGTTCAGTCTTCATATTTAAAGTCAAGCAAAAAAACTTTACTAGTTAACTAAAAGCTTTAACATTTGTCAAACAAAAACCTTCAACACTGGACACTGATACTCAGTTTAGATGAGTGACATTATATATCTATACAGCCAAGCCAATAATAAAATCATCTTTACAAAGAAAAACATGAAAGACACAATTTTTGTACCATTTGTCTACACTGCTCCTATTAAACTTCTTAAAAGGGAAAATGGCCTTGATGGTCAAATGGTCTAAAGCATAAGCTTACTGATCACAGAGCCTCTAATTGCCTAGGTTCAAATTTTGCTTAAGCAGATCTTAGTGTGCAAAAGTTTGTCAATTTGCTTGCAGAAGGTCAGTGTTTTTTCTGGCACTGGTTTCCTCCACAATCCCAGATCTGAGCACTTCAATATAAGTGAAAGAAATTTGACAATGATGTTAAACACCATTCATCCATTCCACTCCTCAATATCAAGAATGCATCATATTAGACAGAATCATAAAATAACACAACATGAGTACAGTGATATCTCTGTAACTGGTTAGTTGTGTATAGTTTAATGTTGCAGCATCAATTTCTCAGCTGAAATCCATTTCATTATCTCTCAATAATTAAACTAAAATAGTTTGCTTAGTGGTGAACTCTGAACTGGAATTTGTTAAACCATTTCTGATCCACGATGTAGTAGTGAGAGCACATTTGTGTTGCTTTATGAAGCTAGTCCTTCAGACCACTATGTCCATGACTGACAATGACAACCAATCAGTCCATTATACTATCTAGTTAAAACGACCCATCACCAGATACAACTTATTTTTCAGCATGCCTCACACAAGGACTGAACCCACAGCTGGAAAATACAATAATTTTGAAGAATACTGTAACATTTCAATATTTACCTCAACAATAAGACCTAAATCTTTAACATAATCTCTTTCTGTGTCTATTAATTCTTTTACTACGAACCTGCAATTGAAAAAAAAAATTAAAATAAATTGATTTAAATTTAAGTATCAAAATGTGTAATAACTTTACAGTTTTAAATTAGTGTAAAATCAATACTTATTTTAAATTTTGCAACAAATTTTTAACATATCTAAATACATGTTTAATGAAAAAAGTAAGAGTTGCCATGTATGAACCATGCCTTGTGCATTTTCACAAAAGGTTTTTAAGGCTCAATATCAATATTTTTAAAGTTTTTTTCTTCATAAGTCACCCTTGATTGCTTAACCTGTTTATAAAAGCCAAAATACTCCTTGAGGTAAAATTAACGAGAAATATAACATCAGAGAATCTAATGTTTATTTCCTATACAGTAACATTTATTTTGACAGTAAAGAAATTTTTCAACACTTACATTCTTTTAGTGAGATATTTATTTTTCTTTGCTTCACCAGGTTCAATCGAGGGATCATCATTGTTTTCACCACCAGATTCTGATGAAGCCTGTTGGTCATTTGTAGGGCTATCACTATTGTTATCCTAAAGAAAAAAAAAAAAAAACAATAACATTTTGTTTATTCATTTACACAAAAGCATGAATAGATAATGGGCTAGATAGAGTATAAATGGCAAGTAGTTAAACACAAATGATAAGTATGTCCATGTACAGTAAAATAAAGGGATAGCTACAGTGGAGTGGAATAATGGGGATTTATGCCACAGTTAAGATCCTTTTACTTTTATTGAGTAGTGAGTTCTGGGATGGTGGAGGAAATTAAAATACCTGGAAAAACCACAAATTTTCAAACACAAGGATCATTCAAATATCCTAGGCAGTGAGAGCTCTAGGATGGTACTAAAGACTACTTGGTAAGATAAAAGAGCTCATAGGTTTCTTCCTGTGAAATTGCTAATAACTGTAAAACTATAATTATTAATAGTGAAATGACGTTGCTTTACATGTAATCAAGCAAGTATGAGAACGTTTTAGCTATGTACAAGAAGATACATTTTATCAATCTCAATAATAAGTCTTAAATAACATTATATGTAAGGTACAGTGTTTTATTATCAGCTTTGTACTACATCATGTTATTCTAGTTTTTTAGCATGATAGCACAATTGACAACAATATGAAAATTTAAAACATTTAAAAATGTTCAGACATGCTATAGTGCCAATGAACAAACAAGTAAAGGCTCATAGCAAAGGAAATGTCTTTTCTCAAATGTGATGGAATAAAATTCCAATTAAGTACACATTGAGGAAATGTCTTTTCTCAAATGTGATGGAATAAAATTCCAATTACGTACACAATGATTAAACAGAAAGTACAATTTTGTGGGGTGATAATTTGTGATCCTGGTTTTCATTGTAGGTGAGTTATCAAATTGATGGACCATGGTATCCACAAAAACAATGAAAAATTGGCCATGGGATTCCACAAATTGAATGATTTGATGATTTGGCTGTCTTTTTTACCTTGATCAAAGAGCTGTACAGTGCTGCTGACCACATTGAAGTTCTGTTACCAATGACCATGACTGAAGTATATGGTGAGTTTTTATGGTCACTGTTCTCTATGTGTTGTCACATGTTTTTAATAATCTTATTTCCTGTTTTTATTTCCTTAATACCTGTATTTTGTTGTATCATGTCTTTGGTGGTCCTGGCTACTACCATGTAGGAATTTATTATATATATATCATCCTTGTTATCACCGATACAGAAGCATAATAACAACCAGAGATTAAGGAAATCATCAGAATTACTGTACAGAGTAAAGACTACATACCATTCTCTGTTTGACCATGTGTTCTAAATCTGATGCTATATCTAATGTTGCAATACCATCTGTTGTGGCTTTAAGGGATAATGTTGATGCCTAAAAATAGAAGATAAAGCAACTGTTTACCACAGACAAAACAAAACCTGTCTTACAAAAAACTGTGTATAAAAACCACCTGCTAATAAAGACTAGTAGTACCTTCTTCTTGTACTTCTGAAGTACACCTATACATAAAGAACATTTTGCTAGCTCTATTTAATTAATATTTCATAGATAGGATTGGAACAGATTGGAGTAATAGTATTTAACCCTGGACAAGATTCATTTACTCATATAATTTTGGGATGGTGACAGAAACTGGAAAAGCTTAAGAAAACAAATGACCATTAACAAGCAAACTTCCTTGCACTATGATCTCACCTGGTGAGATCAGAACTTATGCAGTGACAAGCATTTTGATCTGAAATCTGTTATTCTGCTTCTCATCAAAAATTGGGTTGAGTATTGAAAATTGCATAATCTATTCTTTATACCTCTGGAGCCATCCCTAAGTATAAGAATTATCCATGGAGACAGGTTTACAATTAAGATTCCCTGCACTCAAGTTGGGACAAATTCAAAGCAGGAAGGAAAACCTATAAAAACAAACAGGATACTTAAGAGGCAGAAGCCAAATAATCAGGACTTAAGGTGAAATATCTCAAGGTTAGATCAGAAACAACCAAAGTTATCATAGTTAATGATGATGTTGAGTGCTCAATTAAAATTTACTACGTATGCCCTTGATTATAAAGTGCCAACTTAATTACCATCAATATAGCAAACAGATACATTATTTTATCAAATACACGTGGAGGAAAATCTTTTTTTCCATTATTTATAGAATTTAGTTTTATGGTCCTGGATAACAAACTCATAACAACTAATTTTATCAAATCATATTGAAATGTGTCCAAGATAAGAAACGATGAACTGTATACTGGATTCTACATAGAAGTTTATTTTTTTGAAATTATGCCAATAAAAAGTCATAGTCTTATCTATCAATTCTATTCAAACTTAAGTCATGTATTTTTTCTGTATTTATATTAAAAAGAAAAAACATTTTATAATGTTATACCTCATAATTTTTTTTATTATACTTAAAGTGTTGTAACTGCTCTGGGCCACATAATGGTATACCCAGAGTTTAAGAATGAATGTTACATGAATTATCTCCCCTGGTGAGTTTGAAAGAAAAAGTTCTTTCCCTTGAAATTGCTTAGATTATTTTGCCAAAGCAATGACAAAATGTCTGAAGCTTCCTCTTGGCTTGCAAACCAAATTTAGGGAAAAATGGTACAAATATCAGACTCAAGACACTCTGATTATAAAAAAATCAACTAAGTATTAAATGAGAGTGTTCAGTTCAGCTTGCAAACCAAATTTAGAGAAAAATGGTACAAATATCAGACTCTAGACACTCTAATTATAAAAAAATCAACTAAGTATTAAAAGAGAGTGTTCAGTTCATACTGACATGGGAGAAATTTGCTAAAACCTTTAAAAACTATACAAAAACTGACTTAAATATGAAGTTAAGACAGTCTAATGCCCAGCTACAAAAAAGTAGAATCTAAAATTTAAGAGGTAAAATATTAACAAATAAATTAAATTATCTGGGCTCAAATTCCAATCACTAAAAACAGTTAAGTTCTTAAAAGTGTTTTTAAATGCACAAGGTACATAACAAGTCAAACTGATGTGAATATTCTTTTTATCAGTTTTTGAATGTTTTGAAGACAAAGTATAACAAAACAAGTCAGAAATCAGGGCAATAATAGACAAGAAAACAAGGTAGTCAGCCAAAAAGTGGATATATTAGGCTATGTTCCATCTAATGTTTAGCCGCCCACTACTGAATTTACTGTTTTATTCTAGAAAAACTTCCATCCCGTACACAATATTGTTTACTCCATATGTTCATTTAGTCTGTATTTGAAGGGGAGGGTGGGTTTTTGATATATATTTTTAATCTAAATTTAATCAAATTCAACTGTTGTCATCTGAGAGCAGGTTAACACATGACTTCAGTGATAAGATAAAAATTAAAACTAAGTTGCTGCCCCAACCTTAATAAATTTTATATATATATATATATATATATATATATATATATACTTTTTCTAAATGATAATTTAAACATAAATTCTGTGATGATGAAAACTAAAGCACAAAACACTCACATTAACTCTCTCTCTCTCTCTCTCTCTCTCTCTCTCTCTCTCAGCAAAACATTTAAACAAATGCATACTTTATTTTTTTCTTCTCCTGATTGTTGTAAATATGAATAGAATAAGAGGAATCTCTCTCTCTCTCTCTCTCTCTCTCTCTCTCTCTCTCTCTCTCTCTCTCTCTCTCTCAAAACATTCAAACAAATGCATACATGTACTTTCTTAGACTTCTGATTGGTATTAATATGAACAGATTTGTCTCAATAGAAGTAAAAAGAATTACCCACTTGCCCTTTTTCTTCTTTTCTATATTCCATAAAACTGCCAACAATTAATACAAATCACATTTATATTTATATTAAACAAAGATGTGAATTTGCATACAAATCATTTAGACCTTACCTGACCTCCCATATATTGAGGAAATACAATTAACTATATATACTGTATAAGCTGTGTGTATATATGTTACTAGTTTGACCTGCCTGTAGTGTGACTGGACTGTAATCAGGTGTGATATTTATCAAACATGGCATGCAGGTATGGTGATCTATCATAATCAATCAAATAGAACATTAACTGGCAGGATATAAACATACTGAATCAGATAAACAGTCAGATAGATCAAACTCATCATCATTTATATACAGTCAGACCTCTCCAAACAGAAAATGTACTGAATCAGATATACAATCAGATCAAACTCATCATCATTTATATACAGTCAGACCTCTCCAAACAGAACATGTACTAAATCAGATATACACTCAGATCAAACTCATCATCATTTATATACAGTCAGACCTCTCCAAACAGAACATGTACTGAATCAGATATACACTCAGATCAAACTCATCATTATTTATTACAGCCAGACCTCTCCAAACAGAACATGTACTGAATCAGATATACACTCAGATCAAACTCATCATCATTTATATACAGCCAGACCTCTCCAAACAGAACATGTACTAAATCAGATATACACTCAGATCAAACTCATCATCATTTATATACAGCCAGACCTCTCCAAACAGAACATGTACTGAATCAGACATATAATGAGATCAAACTCATCATCATTTATATACAGTCAGACCTCTCCAAACAGAACATGTACTGAATAAGACATACAATGAGATCAAACTCATCATCATTTATATACAGTCAGACCTCTCCAAACAAAACATGTACTAAATCAGATATACACTCAGATCAAACTCATCATCATTTATATACAGTCAGACCTCTCCAAACAGAACATGTACTGAATCAGATATACACTCAGATCAAACTCATCATCATTTATATACAGCCAGACTTCTCCAAACAGAACATGTACTGAATCAGATATACACTCAGATCAAACTCATCATCATTTATATACAGTCAGACCTCTCCAAACAGAACATGTACTAAATCAGATATACACTCAGATCAAACTCATCATCATTTATATACAGCCAGACCTCTCCAAACAGAACATGTACTGAATCAGATATACACTCAGATCAAACTCATCATCATTTATATACAGCCAGACCTCTCCAAACAGAACATGTACTGAATCAGACATACAATGAGATCAAACTCATCATCATTTATATACAGTCAGACCTCTCCAAACAGAACATGTACTGAATCAGATATACACTCAGATCAAACTCATCATCATTTATATACAGTCAGACCTCTCAAAACAGAACATGTACTAAATCAGATATACACCAATATAGATCAAACTCATGATCATTTATATACAGTCAGACCTCTCCAAACAGAACATGTACTGAATCAGATATACACTCAGATCAAACTCATCATCATTTATTACAGTCAGGCCTCTCCAAACAGAACATGTACTGAATCAGATATACACTCAGATCAAACTCATCATCATTTATATACAGTCAGACCTCTCCAAACAGAACATGTACTGAATCAGATATACACTCAGATCAAACTCATCATCATTTATATACAGTCAGACCTCTCCAAACAGAAAATGTACTGAATCAGATATACACTCAGATCAAACTCATCATCATTTATATACAGTCAGACCTCTCCAAACAGAAAATGTACTGAATCAGATATACACTCAGATCAAACTCATCATCATTTATATACAGTCAGACCTCTCCAAACAGAACATGTACTAAATCAGATATACACTCAGATCAAACTCATGATCATTTATATACAGTCAGACCTCTCCAAACAGAACATGTACTGAATCAGATATACACTCAGATCAAACTCATCATCATTTATATACAGCCAGACCTCTCCAAACAGAACATGTACTAAATCAGATATACACTCAGATCAAACTCATCATCATTTATATACAGCCAGACCTCTCCAAACAGAACATGTACTGAATCAGATATACACTCAGATCAAACTCATGATCATTTATATACAGTCAGACCTCTCCAAACAGAACATGTACTGAATCAGATATACACTCAGATCAAACTCATCATCATTTCTTTACAGCCAGACCTCTCCAAACAGTTCAAGCCAGTTTCATTTTAATTCTTAATGTTTTGCAAATGATCAAATCAGAAGGTGATTAATTAGAGTGAATGACCAAATCAATGAACAGTTTCACATACCATCCAATTTATTTAACTTATAAACTTGTGAAACCTACTACTGCCATTAATCTCAGATATTTGTTTATATTTTTAATATTAATCAATATTTTTATTTATTGCTTCAGAATCAATGCCTTTTTTTCCAAATAATAAAATTATAATCACATAAAATAAGTAAGACGGCAAGATTTTGTAAACAGTAAAGTTAGTAAGGTCAGTACAACGGCAGAAAAGTCACCAGCTGATTTGACATTACAGAGATTTATACTACTCCCGATATGCTTTTGACAACAACTAAAGTTGAATCTCTAAATAATATACTGCATGTAGAAATGAAGATATTTCATAAACCTTGAATCATCAACACCTGTTGTTCAATCAAATTTTGGCATATCAAAGAATTAAGTGTTAAATCAAGGAAGCTTATAAAAGAAATGGATTTTTGGACTTTGAAATTTTGTGGCTATAAGCCAGGTGGAAAAGGTATTGTGAGCCATAAGAACAAGGTTTATACTGCTACCTCTGTGTATAGGTGTATCAATCAGGTAAATTTTATCAAGAAGTAGGTGTTTACACTGACAATGATTTGTGACAAATTACAGGTTTTAGTAAACTTACTAGTTTATTATCAATGTCATCAGGAGAACCTTCCTGTGTTGGAGCACCAAACCTATGCTCTATTTGGTCCATAGGGGGAGGTAGTTCTATGTCTTCAGCAGGTTCTTGTTCTTCACTAGTCACTTCTAGATTAGATTTCTGTGTCACTGTAGGAACATGGCTTGTCACTATTCTGTCACCATTAGACTGTTCCTATAATAAACAAAGAAATATATTACTTCAATTTAATCTAATGGTTAACAAACTTGCTATAAATAAATATGTTGATCATGGCTTCAATTTTAATCTTGATACCATCTCTAAGGGTATGGCAGAACTTGCTGGAAATCATAATTCACAGCAACATCTGAGAACAAAAATAATGTTCCTGTCCGGGTTTTTTTTTTCAAATTAACAAAAATTACCTGATGTCATATGATGATTTTATCTGATCAACTACAACATTTGTTCATATACCTGGAGTTTGCAAGTTCACGTCAGCCACAAAACAAAATTTACATGCCCTGTTTTTGATTCCAGACCAAGAAAATATCAGTAATTCAAATATTTATACAATGGTACAGCTTTTCTATAACTGAAATATGTTCTTGACTTTTATAAACTAGTTATCCCTGTGGTAACTTTCCTGACACTTCCTGCTTGTACACCATGCTACCACAGTGGATAATCTGATTTCTTTCAACTCTAGATATATGTTGGATGGTATGAATATTTAATGCCATCAAAAATTTAGAGGTAAATGTAGAACAAATTTTGTATCTGTAATCCTATTGTCCATGAAATTTCTCCCAATTTTGCTTGCTGATTGATAATTACATACTGTAACAAAGTTTAATATTTCTTTTTTAAATAAAACATTAAAATGATGGGGAAAAGTTTGACAATAAACTTGACATGTATCATTTAATCACAGTAAATTTCCAAAAAAAATGAACATAATATTACAGTTTTAAATGATTAAAGTTTTATGTGCATATCACATTGACAAATCTATGACAAGCTCCTCCCCTAACTTATATAATCGCAATATATTGTTGATTGTTGTAATAAACATGATTGTTTTATATAACATTTACAATAAGCTCCTCCCCTAACTTGTATAACCCCAACATGTTGTTGGTTGTTGTAAAAAATATGATTGTTTTATACAACATTTATAACAAGCTCCTCCCCTAACTTATATAACCCCGACATGTTGTTGATTGTGTAAAAACTTGATTGTTATTCAATATAACATTATCTTTGCTAAAAACATTATGCAAGTGTAAATAATGTTGACTCAATTTTCTGAAATCATAACTTACTTAACATTAATTCCTTTTTGATCCATTTAATAATTTTGCGCATAAAGACAGGCTTTTGCATAAATGGAATGTATTAAATTATATAATATGTGAAAGAAAAGTGCAATTAAACATATTTTGCAACATCTAAAGTTACCCAGAACATGTATTGACTTGGCAATGATAATTATGATTATTGCTTCCTCTTACTTAATCATAGTTGAACAAAACACTATATATTATGTATTGTAATGTAATATTGATGCTGATAATTCAAATTGGTCAAGACATATTGCTTCAATCAAATAAAACAGAGACATTCTTGTAAGTCAAAAGGCCTAATAGTTGTCAAAACCTTAGGCTTGTAAATTTCAGGGAGGCTCATCCAACATACAACCAGACAGATCCTTATGCCAGAACTTGTAAATCCCAGGGTGGATCACCCAATACACAACCTGACAGATCCTTATACCAGAACTTATAAATTCCAGGGTGGCTCACCCAACACACAACTAGACAGATCCTTAAGCCAGAGCTTGTAAATCCCAGGGTGGCTCACCCAACACACAACTAGACAGATCCTTAAGCCAGAGCTTGTAATTCCCAGGGTGGCTCACCCAACACACAACTAGACAGATCCTTAAGCCAGAGCTTGTAAATCCCAGGGTGGTTCACCCAACACACAACTAGACAGATCCTTAAGCCAGAGCTTGTAAATCCCAGGGTGGTTCACCCAACACACAAGTAGACAGATCCTTATGCCAGAAATTCATTCAGTATGCTTGCTGGGGGTTGGTGGTTTTATCTTGGCACCCTAGTTTCCATCATCATCTCAGAACTAACCGTCTCAATATAAGTACCTGGATTGTAAAGCACTCTACTCCATTCCTCAAATTCCAATAACAATAAAACTTTGACCAGTAGAAAATCAATTTGTGACTCATGGAAAGGAAATGTATTCATTTTTCAATTAAATCATGTTCTGTTTTTTGTATTTACAAATTTCTTTTACCTGTTTATTCTTTGAATAAAAGAGAAGTTTAGGTATAAAAGAGAGATATTCACAAATGATTATAAATTATACACCAAAATACACAAGTCAGAAAACAGTCCAGAAGGATAACATCACATCTATCACTGAAGCAAATCTCCAAAATAGACATACTTAGGACAACACACATATGGCAGGATTTATTGAACACAGGAAAACCTTAGCAACAAAATAACTACATCTATGTACACTTTAAAGTTTGTACAATTTAAGGGGGGTGTCTCTGTTTTCTGAGAAGCATGTGTAAGTAACTGGCTATCAATACTACAGAGAACCCTGATATTGGTATACTAACTCTTAGTTAAAAGCTTGTAGGTAGTTCTGGTACTACTTGTACATGAGTGAAAAAAATACTTTGATTTACTTGTAATCACAATAAGGAAAGAAATTTATTAAAATTAGTACACAATATCTGAGGAAAACACAGGTGTGCTACTAGTATCTCTTTTTTTCATACATAATAAATTTCATAAAGGGTTAATCATAACAATAAGATCCCATCATCCCTTTTGTAAACATAAGTATATAAGTAGTCTAAATAAGTCTACTGTTATATGCAGGAAGAAATACTACAAAGTACAAGTAAAGTACTTCCTTCAAGGTGTTACATGAGGTTTGGCACTGTTAAATGTTTTGAGATCATTTGGGATTAGTGATCATATTTTGATTAGTTATCATACCGAGTCTTACAAAGGGAGGTAGGTCTCTTACAAGTGGTTACTCACAAAACATCTACTGTGTTCAATATATCAAATAATTCTAGTCCCTTATGAGAGGGAAGGTATATTATGTCATCCATGTACTTATGGCAACCTATAGATAATAAGCACAACATTATGCTTACTAAAGCCTAATGTGACCAATTTCTGCAGTCAAGATTCATTTCAAAATAAAAGGTAAATGTGATTGTTTGAATAAGGCCAACATGCTTTATTATCACCTTACAATAAATTAATATGATAAACACTATCTTCAGGAAAACGAATAAAGCTTTGATGCTACTACAACACACCAACCCATTTATTGTATAAGCTATAACCACTGCACCACCCACTTTAAGGAAGTTCAAGCAAGTACCTGTTACATAAATCTATATGAATCCACCAACTTATATACTGACAGACAACAGAAAATGAAAATATTTCATTACTAGTTTCAATTTAGCTTATTCCTGCCATAAATAATACAACATTTCATTGTAGTTAAGGTCTTTTTTAAACAAAAAAAAATATCACAACATTAAATTCTGAATGCATACATACACTACAATACAATACAGGTATGCAAACCTACCCACATACATCATATACACATTAGACTGAAAATAATTTTACTATTAATACAAATTAAGCTTGTACAGACAGAATTCCACCGTAGGGTTACAGCTTTTAGAGATAAACATCCATTATTGTAATGACAAACTGGATAGTTGTCATTATAAAAATCGCAAAATCATCAAAAATGAAATCCAGAAAATAATTCAATTACCGTGGATAATTGATATTTAGATGATCTTCCACATGGACACAGGTAGGAAATCAAACGTATTGGTAAACCATAAAACGTGTTGCTGGTCTCCATCATCTTATGATGGCTACCATCCGCCATTGTCATTGTCATTGAAGTTGTATCTGTTGTCGAAGTGTCATAAACATTGGAATCCATTTCAGAAAATTATTTTATTATTTTTTTTGCCTCTATATTCACTATGGTAACCAGGTATATATATATACATATACATATGAAGCCTATATGTATGTATATCACAGCAATCACAGATTTCTGTTGTTGGATTATCCTTGTTTGATATATCTATCTAATTATATAGGCTATATACCTGCTTTGTTCATCAGCAGTAATCTGCTACGACACCTGTTTATAAGTTGTAATTATCTAGACATTTTCAAAACATTGTTCCGTATCTAAATCAATACATGAACCATTAAAGGTGATAAGGAATCCTCTAGATAGGTACATATATAGATAATATATAGATATTAGTTTATCTAACAAGGCATTCTGTCATTGCTCTTCCTCACTCTTGCGTACTGTCAATATTATCTGGTAGTTCTCCCATTAAAATATGTTTATCACCAAGGAACTGAAAAAAATTTACTGAAGTTAGGAAAATGAAAATAGAAAGTGCATGTGTGTGTGAATGTTTATATTTCTAAATTAACTGTTTATCTATGAAGGAGGGATTTTCTTTAAAAGTGAAAGTAGAAATACAAATATTTGTATTTCTTTTTATTGGTTATAATCTACAACAAAAACCAGAAATTATGTGTCTTAATTGAAGTAGTTTTCTTTCATCAGATAAAAAAAGGTTTCTAACCATTGTATCTATTGCAGAATGGATAATATATATTTTGATGATGATACCAAACCAAGAAAAATGAAGAAAACGATACCCTCTGTGTGTAAACACAAACATGTGTCTGTGTATGTGTGTGTGTCTGTGTGTGTTATTATAAAATGTTTCATTTATTCTGTTCATATAATTACCAAACATAAGAAACTTAACATGTGTGTTTTAATACATTTTTACACGAATGAGACAAAGCCAGGACAGTAAGAAAGAGATAAAGTTGGGAGAGTAAGGAAGATACAAAGTTGGGAGAGTAAGAAAGATACAAAGTCGGGAGAGTAAGAAAGAGACAAAGTCAGGACAGTAAGGAAGATACAAAGTTGGGAGAGTAAGAAAGATACAAAGTCGGGAGAGTAAGAAAGAGACAAAGTCAGGACAGTAAGAAAGATACAAAGTTGGGAGAGTAAGAAAGATACAAAGTCTGGAGAGTAAGAAAGATACAAAGTCGGGAGAGTAAGAAAGAGACAAAGTCAGGACAGTAAGAAAGATACAAAGTCAGGAGAGTAAGAAAGATACAAAGTCGGGAGAGTAAGAAAGATACAAAGTCAGAAGAGTAAGGAAGATACAAAGTCGGGAGAGTAAGAAAGAGACAAAGTCAGGACAGTAAGAAAGATACAAAGTCAGAAGAGTAAGAAAGATACAAAGTCGGGACAGTAAGAAAGAGACAAAGTCAGGAGAGTAAGAAATAGACAACAAAGACAGGAGAGTAAGAAACAGACAAAGTCAGGAGAGTAAGAAAGATACAAAGCCAGGACAGTAAGAAAGAGACAAAGTCAGGAGAGTAAGAAAGAGACAACAAAGACAGGAGAGTAAGAAACAGACAAAGTCAGGAGAGTAAGAAAGAGACAAAGTTGGGAGAGTAAGAAAGATACAAAGTCGGGAGAGTAAGAAAGAGACAAAGTCAGGACAGTAAGAAAGATACAAAGTCAGAAGAGTAAGAAAGATACAAAGTCGGGACAGTAAGAAAGAGACAAAGTCAGGAGAGTAAGAAATAGACAACAAAGACAGGAGAGTAAGAAACAGACAAAGTCAGGAGAGTAAGAAAGAGACAAAGTTGGGAGAGTAAGAAAAAGAAAAAATCAGGAAAGTAAGAAAAAGAAAAATCAGGAAAGTAAGAAACAGACAAAGACAGGAGAGTAAGAAAGATACAAAGTCAGGCAAGTAAGAAAGATACAAAGCCAGGAGAGTAAGAAAGATACAAAGCCAGGACAGTAAGAAAGAGACAAAGTCAGGAGAGTAAGAAAGAGACAACAAAGACAGGAGAGTAAGAAACAGACAAAGTCAGGAGAGTAAGAAAGAGACAAAGTTGGGAGAGTAAGAAAAAGAAAAAATCAGGAAAGTAAGAAAAAGAAAAATCAGGAAAGTAAGAAACAGACAAAGACAGGAGAGTAAGAAAGATACAAAGTCAGGCAAGTAAGAAAGATACAAAGCCAGGAGAGTAAGAAATATACAAAGTCAGGAGAGTAAGAAAGAGACAACAAAGTCAGGAGAGTAAGAAAGAGACAACAAAGTCAGGAGAGTAAGAAAGAGACAACAAAGTCAGGAGAGTAAGAAAGAGACAAAGTTGGGAGAGTAAGAAAGAGACAACAAAGTCAGGAGAGTTAGAAACAGACAACAAAGTCAGGAGAGTAAGAAACAGATAGACAGGAGAGTAAGAAAGAGACAAAGTCAGGAGAGTAAGAAAAAGAAAAAACAGGAGAGTAAGAAAGAGACAAAGTTAGGAGAGTAAGAAAAAGACAAAGTTAGGAAAGTAAGAAAGAGACAAAGTCAGAAAGTTGATGAGAGTGTGTTTGTTTTATTTTTATCAACAGGTAGGTCAGTTATGCTTACATACATTCTTTCAGTAAATGTGTCTGTGCTGATAAATGTGCACATACATATGCTTGTGTGTGTGTGTGTGTGTGTGTGTGTGTGCGTGTGCACATGCATGTGTGTGTGTGTGTGTGAGAGAGAGTGAGAGAGAGAGAGAGAGGGGGGTTTTACCAATTCTTCACAAAATCACTTCAACACAGATCACTGATAAATCAATAATTCTAACAATCACAATATTACACCTTTTCAATTATTTCCAGTATAAATTTCTAACTTTAAATTTTGATATTTCAATATATCTCTAACTAACACATTTAATTTAGAAAAATTCTTCCGTGTTCAATACACTGAATAATACTTTTCACTTGTGAATCACTTGATATAAAATTTAAAGCACATATAATTCCAATTCAAACTGCTGGTGTCTCTATTTGTAAAAATGTTCCTCAATTATACATCTTTTTGTAGTGTTATTATATATCCCTCTTATATACTTCGCTAAAGTGCATGAATTCAAAACAAAATTTGAAGTTTTCAATTGGTAAACACATTAAGTTTGTCAAGATATTTCCTCCTCATGAGAACCAGTGCTGTGATAACTATTCACCCCTCCAAAACTTGTGTGTTTTAGATTTAACAAATACACTTGTTTGTATACAAGTATTGATTTTAAGTTCACAAGATATGTCACACTGTTAAAGAATGTAACTGTATCAGTCAGTCCACTTATTCACTTTAAAATACATGTACATGTATATGTAAGAGGTCAGGGGTTTTACAAGTGAAAAAATGTCACACACCCAGATCTTACTGAATATGACACTTGATGTTAAATAGGGTAATACATAGAAAAAATCTAATATACCCCCTATAAAGCCACAATATAATCATTTTTTATTTAAGTGGCTCAGTTGAATAAAAATTTTATGCCCTACTTAACACCAATGACACAATCCAGATAGTAAAAAGGTATGCTTTGGTGGATCTGATAGCCTAAATCTAATCAACTTTTTAATGTTCCTACAGGATCATTTTTCTCTCATATGTTAGCAATTTAAAATTACCCAAATTTTTAATATCTTGACCTATATCTTTTTCTTAAAATTTTGAGAAAGTAAAGGTCTACAGAGCACTTCATCAATTATGATAAACTACATTTTGACACTAATAACTTTGTTTGAATGTCCTATGGTTACTTTGAAACCTTGATCATTTCCAATCATTTATTTGGGTTGTCGTTGTTTGTTTGTTTTTTACCCTTCAGATTCTATAAATTAATTTCTAATTCTCTCTGAAAAAAACGACAAAAGTTAAACTGAAAATTGGTGATGGTGTATTGAAATTTCACTGTAATTTTGTCCCCCCCCCCCTCTCTCTCTCTCTCTCTCCTTTTTTCCACCAGACTGTCCACTGACATTGTAACTGATACAAACATAGCAGGGTATTACAAGCATTAACATGTCACTTATAAGATAGGAAACCATGTCTCAAGGTAATGGTCTAAGTAACTATTTACACATAGATAACCTTTATTTAGGGAAGGGTATCAACTCTATCTAGTTTTTACTCAGCATGTTTACCAAACTTGGATAATAGCTCCTCCTCTGAACAGGTACAAGGGAGGTCAATGTTTGGTCCTTGGCCAGATCATAACAAGACCTGTGTCATTTGATAATTACAGCCTTGGCATGTATTAACACTAGATGTAGACACTGATACTTATGATAGGGGTAAATAACAACAAAAACTCATGTACAGGTGAGCTTTAAAAAGAAGACAATTTTTAGAAATCAGAAGTGAACGATTTTTTAAGATACGGAAAACATACAATTTTTGTTTTTATAACCATCCATGCCTAACTATCACTACATTTTTATAGCCCAAAAGTTATTTCTTCCCTGTCATAAGAATAACCCTAATTATGGAAATTCATTGCTTAAAAGGGCTTTATCATTATTGCTGCTAATCACTGCTGAATATTTGATTAGATAATGATGACAGTGTAAAAGCCATCAAGAACTATACTGAGTTCTACACTTGAGATATGCGAGACAAGGCTAAGTCATAAAATATGTTAAGTTCTTCACCTAAGATATGTGAGACAATGCTAGTTATAACATATATAGAGTTTTTCACCTGTGATGTGCGAGACAAGGCTAGTCATAAAATATATAGAGTTTTTCACCTGCGATATGTATGCGAGACAAGGCTTATCATAACATATGTAGAGTTCTTCACCTGAGATATGTGAGACAAGGCTAGTCATAAAAAAATGTAGAGTTCTTCAACTGTGATATGCCAGACAAGGCTAGTCATAAAATATATAGAGTTCTTTAACTGCAATATGCCAGACAAGGCTGGTCATAAGATCTTAAGATTTTTTCACCTGCAGTGTCATCGTCATCAGAATACCTGTCACATAATTGTCAAACAACATGTATTTATTTTTAGATTTCATGTTTATCACAAAAGACCTGTACCATCATCATCCTTACATTTCATGATGAATAAAGGTGACCTTTATTTAAATGTTGCAATTCGTTACTGTACCAGTCCTAACTCTGCCTCTGCTATTCATTTTTAAGATATTTCTTTTATATCTGCTTAAAATGATACAATTTTTAAAATGCCCTGATTATAAGTAGAACCTGTCTCATCTGAACTCAATCTTTCTTGTGTGAAGTTTGACTAGATAATAGAGTTTCAGTTTACTAAACCAACAGTTATCTGCCAAGTCTTTTAATGTTACCTCCAAACAAACTTATTCAGTTTAAACATGGTTTTAGTTTTAGTGCATGCTAATCTTACATGGTTATCATAATTATTATTCAGATAGAGTATAAAATGTTTACTTTAAGCCATTTCTGACTGTTTGAAAGCTTGATTATTTTAAATAATGACTGGTAGGTTGTAATGGTGTTTACTGTCACATCAGCATTTCTTATCTATTTCTGCCACAAGAGCAAGGTTAACAATCACTAACAATTAATCAAAGAACATATTAGTGCATGTATGAGATGTGCAGTTTGTATTATGGTCTGCCTTGTATTAGCCCACATGCAGGGCAATTTTTTTTAAGATGTTAGCTCACCAAGTCAGTATGCTGCAGACAAGCATACCACTCTCCCAGTCAAATTATCCTGTCACCAGGTGAACCAGTCTCAATATTGTGTCCCCTTAATGCTAAGCACCAGGCAAGGAAGCAATATCTCAAATTATAAAGTCTTATGTGTGACCTGACCTGGGTTCGAATCCTCAACCTCAAGTAGGACACTCTATCACTAGTCCACCAAGATCGTCAATCTAATAAATGATCAAAACAAATCCAAAACAACAATAAACATCTTAATAACAAAATGCTTTGTCTTTCAAAATTTCCGACATTAAAATCTCAACATAACTGAAATTAACGGTAAATAAAAATTCCAAATTTTGACTAATCAGCCAATTACTTCAAGCTTTGAAAAATGTGCCGCTGTTTTTTAAAACCTAGATTTCTGTGGAATATGAACTTATATTTCAGACAACAAGTGCCTTGTTATATAACTTCCTTGATGATAAGCACATTTTTCAGGTAGAACAGACATAAGTAAATAATAAGTATATATAGACAATCAATAAATCTGTCAATCATATCTTTTTTTATATAGTAACATCTGTATTTATATAGGGACTATCTCAAAAATATATATAGAACAAGAATTTCACCATTTACCAGTACCTTTTGTTAAGATTGATTGTAAGGTAAGAGAAAAGTGGGACAAGTCTGTTTGTGCAGACAGACAAATGTATACTGTTTATCGTCATATGACAGGCTTTTTTTCATAGGTAATTTGCAATTATATTTTCATCCAAATATATATATGCAACATAACAAGTCCTAATTTCAACAGTTTATCAATTACTGTTAATTACTGTATTAGTTTTTAATCACAGTCTTTCTGGTAACTTGATTCTGATGCACCCAAAGTGAATGAATATTACAGGGGGAAAAAAAAAAAAAAAAAAAGGGATTCTGCCTCAGAGTTTTGAACGACAAGTCACTTTAAGCATCTGAACTAGGAAAACAAAGGCCTAATTAACATGTAAGCTGGGGACAGACTTTAAATCATATATAACTTCAGAAGATATTGTTTAGTCCCTAATGTTAATGTATGATTATCGGTAGTCAAAAACTTAATTGACGAGGTTGCTGAAATGCTATAAAATGTAACAGAGTGTTCTTAACCAACTTCACAATGTCAAATGCACTTCTATATATACATAAGAACATTCTGTGAAATTTCAAGGTTCTTCGTTGTAAACTAAAGATGGAGTTGATTTCACAAAACAGGGACCCCTTTTTCCCTTCCCACCCACCAAACATAAACCATACTATAACCAAAGATTGCAACGGGCCAAAAATCTGCACAAACATATATTGATACGCAATATTCATTTATTTTATGTGCATCACAGGTTCTAAAAAGTGCTTATACTGAAAATAAAAAGTAACATATCAGAAGCAGCTTGTCTGTACACTTATTACATAAAAATATATATATGTATATGCAAAAAAACATAACATCGAATATTAACTCTTGCACAAACATACAGGTAATGACATAAGTGGCACTGCAGGTAAAATCAACTGTAATATTCTGTCTGGAATCTGCATCAAGACTTGATAAATTATATTTAGGTACACAATTAGATGATCCAGATAGCTGGAATGAGAAGCATGACTAGAATGTTATCTTTGATGAGAAACTTTCACACAGGTGTTAAGAATCAATACTTACAATATCTATTAATTTTATTTATTTTTTGTAGCTGTAATGAATTACACTTTGTATATAAAATGTAGGTGCTATCCCTTATAATTGATCTTTTAGTTAAGACATTGACTGGTGTGTTTGTGTTTCATTAGATTAATTGCTTTCAATTTTCAAAGAAATTTTAATCGTTTTTAACCTGTTATGTTTACTCCAGTTGTTTATAATTTATACGATTTGTTTACGAGTGTTACCAGTTAACCAGTCGTTTGTTTCCTAAAGTATGTGCAGTTAAACAAAATATTACCATTATTTTGACAGTCTCTGAAGCATTTGTATTCATTTAATGTGAACAAATAGGCTTGGTTAATTAAGATCTGTAGAGAACAAAGCGAAATTCTGGCTTAAATAAGAGAAATATCTCTTCAGATTTACAGGAAATCATCAGGAAAAGCACTCCTTATTTTGTAAACATTCCAAAAACCAAAAGAGAATGGAGTTATGTTGAATTTGGTTATGTAAATAAGTAGTACATTTATTATAAAAGTACAAAAAAAAAAAAAAAAAAAAAAAAAAAAGATTAAATTGAAAAAAACAGCTGATCTGGTATTCCATGAATGAAACTTTGATTTGAATCATTTAAAGAAGACTTTCATGTCTAAATTGAAAAGCAGTATTGTTTGTGGAATGGCAAAGTTAAAGGAGAGATAGTAAACCCTAGCTTATATGATGGCCATGCTATCTATGTAGGCAAAATAAAATATAATGAAAACAATATTTAATCTTTTCAATCTGCAACGCAACTAGTTTCTGTAATGTATGTTTGGTTAAATAATACTGCATAAGCAGTTTTAAAACTCTGTGAAAAAAAGTTTTGATTCAATTTCAATAATTTATCTGTACAAATGTTCGTGTGGTACATAAGTTTTGTGAATGTGTAACTGATCTGTTGTGTTTTATGTGAACACTTATAGTGGCATTTTTAATGCTTGTCTGCAATGTTACAGATGTTACAGATAAACCTCACAGACAGCTCAGTCTATTATACTGATATTGAGCCAAGAGAGAGAGAGAGAGAGAGAGAGAGAGAGAGAGAGAGAGAGAGAGAGAGAGAGAGGAGAAAAAAAAATGATGAACACTTTCTCATTTGATTCAATCTTGGGCTATTCCACACATCGGTGAGAAACCCCTGAATTTAAAGGCTATAGTGTCTTCACCTACCTGAGTGTTTTTGAGAAACTGTGCTGGTTTTCAGTATTAGTTACCCATTTTGTAGAAAAAAATGACCAAAGTTATCTCTGAACAAACATATATAGAAGTTTAATCTTGAAAATATCTCAAATAAATTATAGTATTGAAAAAATAATACATAAAACTCTGTTATGATGTTAAAACTATAACACAGAGCTAGGCAAGGTGCTTACTCCGGTAGATAAGACACGATTATTTTGCCAACAAAACATATGTATGTATTATATATAACTAGATTCTGCATGCTGTAATCATGCCAGATGGTAAATACATACCATATCTACTCTTTCATCATTATTGAAAGTTTTGTTGAACCAGAATTCAAAAGGTTAACTTCTTTATTACGTTAGGATCCAAGTCACTGTCATAGTGTAAGTTAAAATACAGTAAATATGATTTAGTTCTGGTAAATTACTATTTGGGTGTTCTAAAGTACAAGAATTCCATGTAATAAGATGTCTTGCCAAGCTTTTATAGTCATAACAAGGCTCATATCTAACACACAACTGTCACCATGTCACTTCCAACATCAAAGAAAAATAATTTTAAAAAAGGTCATCTTACCTCTTTTAAGGTGACTTAAGTAGTCAGGGGAGATAACTAACTTTGTCTCATTATACTGACACTGAGACACTGAATTAAGGGTCTTGCCTCTAGCTCAAATTATAAAACCAATCTGTAATTATCTTAAACTGCAGACTTTTATAAAGACAAATCACAACAGCAAAGAGAGCTAAAGATTTGTTATTGAACATGAGTTTGAGATTATACTCAATTTTAAAAGTAACAAGTCTAAAGGATGTTAGAAGAGGTGGAAATGGAACAGGATTTTATGCTTTAGTCAAAATTACTTCACTCATATAGAGTGAGTTAGTTTTAGATCATTATCCTTTTGTAAGTGACTGATCTGCCACAGTCTAATTTGAAACCTGAGCAGTCAAAGGCACTGCTTTTGTGAGCATGTACTAACCAAAAAGGCCAGGCTACAAAATAAAAATTTAAATAAAAGGTTCACTTCTGTTAATGTATTTGTCAGTAACAGGCGGATTTAGTGACAGTGGAGTTAAATGTTTCATTTATCTATATAAAATACAGCCAACTTAACCTCAAATCCATGAATTGGAATCAACAATATATAATCAATGGTGATGTGGTAGGTACCACAAAGGTTATCATTAAGCCTTGGTATGGATCAAAATTATCCATGTAATAGTATTGGTGTTGTTTTTAAACAAATATATCAAAAAGTGTGACCCAAAGACATGTGAACTAAATGATGGACAAATCACCACGATGCATATGTGACTTTACACTAAACGGCTCTCTGAATATTTACAAATGTAAAAGTTTATTTTTTATCCATCATGTGAAATGTTACCATTCATGAAAACAATCGTCTGTACAACAAGATCATGATTTATGTTTTTATCATTAATGGCAGCCTGGAATCATGTGTCCTTATCAGCATGTTACATAAACCTTATGTTAACACTACAGCTTTAGTATTTTTATGATTCAGCGGGAAGACACAACCCAGGTCTAATGATGTAATCAGAAAATTAAAACTCTACTAACCTTACAAAAACATCTTAACTTTAAACACATGACAAACACTATTTTTGTGTTTTAATATTTACTTTGAAATGTAAATGATTTAAGAAGTCATGTAACTAGAAAACTAATGAGTGGAAAGGGATTTTTACATGATTACAGTTCATATAATTCCACTTCACTTATATTGAGATGTTACCAGTGTTTTTATCATTAACAGCAGTTTTAGTATTTGATGAATCAGCAGTATAATATTACCCAGAACAACAGCTACAGACAATCTAAAGAAACAAGTTTAAACTAAATGTTTAACAAAATTCAACAAAAGATCTACTGGAATATATGTAGAATACGACAAAAGATCTACTGGTTTATATGTAGAATACGACAAAAACAAAATTATTGGCCACTGAATTTAAGCAGCTAGATAGTTCATACATGACAGGTGCCCTATTAGGCAGATTTAGCTGTGAAGTTATCAAGTATTTAACTCATATGTTTTAACCTTACTATATAATCTGACTTAATTTAAATTTCACCTCTAAATTTTAACCTTGCATTGTACTGGTTATTTACTACAAATGTAATTTCACTTTACCCTTGAAGTAAATATTTTGGAAATTATATATTTAAATTTCTATCGTTATAATCCTTCACATTCATTCTAGCTGAGTAAAGTTATCGTTGAGTGACATTTTGCAGGTCTCTCAACAAATGACAGCTGTCAGAGAAAAGTCACATTTAGTTCATAAAAAAAAACTTTACCAAAAACTTTATACACTGGGCACATCTAGACAGTGATACTTGATCCAAGATTATGACACCTGTTTTTCTAGACTTTCAGCATGTTCAGGAAACTGGTATTGAAGTAGTATAGTACAAGACTTAATTGTGACTACAGTACTTCTTACAAGTGGTTAACATCTCAGTTACTTTGTTATATTGAACAAAATACCACCATGAGTGAAGTTTTACCAATTAAATTAATGTGAAAAAAAAATTAAGAAAGCTTTTTATGTAAGTGTTTAAAATGACTTCATTCAGTCATAGGCTTTTGAAAGACTTTAACAACTGTTAATTATTTCTAAATGTTCAAGTGTATAACAAAAGAATGGTCACTACCCATTATCAAGTTGGTAAGTACAGTGGCTGGTCTTAAATCAAACCCTGGCCATCCACTTATAGAACATGCAGTGATGTTATACTAACTGAGCCACTGCAATGTTAGACACACTGGACAGAAATATATGCTACACAATTTGTTATCAGCTAATAATTGCAATAAAATTCCATTACACAGTCATAAAAATAACACAAACATTTTAACAATCTTAAATAAAAAAGGACCATTATTTCATTCTTTCTTTCTTTTTTCTTTTTTCTTTTTTTTGGCCAATTACAACAGACAGGCTTTTTTATTTATAAACATATTATATAATATCAGAAATCTAGATATTCAGCATAAAACACTGTAATTTTACATAAAGCAGATCTATTACAATGTTGAAATATTTCTGGCAACATCTTAAAATAATTTCTGTTTTCATGCCAATTTATTTCTATGTTTTATATCAAAATATATATCAAAAACATAGATCTGCTGTATACACTAACAGCCCTTGACTAAAAATATTTGCATTATTTTGATCCCGTCTACTGATGTGACATACACATATTTTGTGATAAAATACTTCAACAAGGCAGTATACATTTTACTATCATTTCTTCAATAATCTAAACCGAGAAACTTCCTTTGATTCTGGACCTTTAAAAACCACCAAAGTATAAAAATCAGTTTTTATCAGTTTAGTGGTTGTTTTAAAATTTTCTATTTTATTTAGTTTTACATCAGTTTAATGTTTTATATATACATGTACTTTTATATTTTTAACATTTTTTAGCTGTGAATAGCTGCAACAATGCTGATGCAGCTTTAAACAAATTTCACAAGTATAAAAAGTATATAAATCATCTATTCATGAGTATAAAGGCTAAAATAGTTTGAACACCCTACCCCCTCTCTCTCTCTTCATCTTTTTAGAAAGGCCAAAATAATGTAACTAATTTTTTTTATGAATCTCTCTGCACCATATCAACCTGACTATAACTGTAACATGGTTTTAAACAAACCATGTGACCTTACAGATGGCAGTATAACAGTCATGTTTTAATTAACCATAACCAAGTCAATTACATGTACCGTGTATATATATATATATATATATATAGTAAAAAATAGCAGTGGCAGCAGCATACAAGATTTAATTTACATGTAAAATTTAACTTTCTCATTAACCCCTTATGCAAGCAGTTATCAACATATCTGTCAAAAGTTAATTGACCTTGCATCTGACTCCATCAACTGACGTATTTAATGGTCAGTGTTTTACCAATATATTATAATCACACTGAAAGGATTCACATATTATAACCGTACACAGATCAGATTTGTAAAATAAGAAGGATGGTAGAGATTTAATTGACTTTTAATACTTAAGTGTATATGTGTGTGTTTGTGATTGTAAATATAATCAATGAAACCAACAACAGAAACCAACGATGACTGACACATTTTTATGTCTGTTCCATTAAACTGAATCAATTTCTGAAACTCAAACTTTTATCTGACAAGTAAAAATTGATATTTTTGGTTTAAAATTTCTATATTATTTTCCAATCATCACTGAGCAAAAATACACATAATATATATATCAATGGCTAAATTGTGAAAAAAAGATGCAAAATTATACATTAGCATAATATCACCCACATGATACAGAAGTGCATAAAAACCTATTGGGACTAATTTTCAATGTCATTTCCAAGAAATTATTTCTAAGAAAATAAAATGATGCTAAATAAAGCTCCGCACATATTTATAATGCTTTGTATTTTGAGTTTTAACATCACAAAAACCTTGTCTTAATTTATATTGGAATATAGAGAAAAAACCATCAGAATATCAATATAAACATTATATGACTCCACTACTTACCAAATCTGAGGTGGTCTGGGTCTCATTATCCTGCCTTGTGGGCCCAGGGACAGACATAGTCTCCCCCATAATTTAATGAAGATTTTTGCCCCTCAATATCACACAAATAAATAAAAGTTAGCTGATTCAATTTGTCCTTTAGGCATCATATGTGCACATACAATCCCATAATCCTGTGTGCTTATTATTACCACTGTACAGAGTGTAGTACTGCAGTTACAGGTCTTATATACATTTAAAGTCTGTTTCAGAAAAGATAATGCCTAGTAAAAAGATGTTATTGTATGCTTCAACGATGTGGTTATTATCAGTGTTGACTTGGCATTTTTTTTTTAAATATTGTAATATTTTGATAATTACTACATGGCACTGACAAAACACTTAATCAATTTAAGAATTTCAAAAGATTTTACTCTATTATTTTTTATGAAAATTTCTAAGAAAATTCTTTATCCTAAAATTAGACAATTGTTTTCAGCTAGATCTGTAAATATCTGGAATAGTCTGTATTTAATTTTCATCAGTTAAAATTAAACATAATTAATTACCTGTTTTAAACAATAAACTAATCCAAGAAGTTGCCATAACCACCTAATATATATTGTCAGGTGGTTACAAATGATCTTTTCCATCAAAATTTTAGCTATTCAGAGAAGACCATTGGTGCACAGGTTTGTGACTATGATTTGTACTTCTTTTGTTACAAACTAGGTTTCCTGACTTCAGTATTTAGTGTCTAGCACAATGGGTCAATTCTTCAGCAATAAAGAATGTCATAGATAAAAGGATTACATTGGTTGTGCACCCAGATTATAATGACACCAATTGTATACATAAAGGACCACAGACTAAATCCTAACATATTAACTGGTTTGGTGGTAAGATGCCTCAAGTATCTGAATAAAATGCTGTCTTAGCATTTTAAACAGGTGTGGAGTGAAGTATTGCGCTTTTATGCATCAATCAACATTTGTTCCACTCATATCAAGCGGTCAAGTCTGGAATGGTGGAGGAAAATGTATTGTCCAGAAAAAAAAAATCCTGAATTTTAGCAAGTGAACTGACAAACTGTAGAGCCAAAATTAAGTTTAGATCACAGGAACAAGAATTGATAGGGATGTTCTGAAACACCTTACATTTGATAACATTACAGTCAAAATTACCATACAAGCCATATATGTCCAATTCATATAAAAGTCAGAAAAAGAATTTTACCAAACTATAACAGGAGGTATACAAAACCACTTGAACTCAGTATGACTTATAATGTTCGAATGGTTGTACATGATTTATTTCTGACAGACACTGACTTTTATTGGGAGAATGGTATTTATAACATCTTTTTAAATCTTTTTAAGTGGAAAATAAATATATACAATTACATTGTATATGAAAGTGATTCTCAGCAAATCCCATCATATAGCAAACAGAAACAGTTGAAAAACAATTCCCATATTAGAAAGAAGAAATCCCCCCCCCCCCAAAAAAAAAAAAAAAAAAATCACAAAATAAACAAAGACAAAATTGGAGAAACAAAACAAATAACCAGGAAGTGAGAAAAACATTTCTGAATGACAAAATAAATATTGTGTATACAAAGCAAAGACAGATAAATAAAACATCATTTTACAGTTCACCTAGATTAACTAACAACTCGATGAAAGTCCGAAGAGATTATTACCATTAATTAACCTGTCATGTTTACCGACCTTAATAACATATTCTTAATAAAGGTACAATCTCCTACATATTGTCAATCCTAATGAATCTGGACATAATTCTGTACAGTGAGCCAAAATAAACTATTTTTATAGAAAAGATTTTGGTAAGTGACTGCAACCACATTTTTTATAGTCTGTATCATAAAAGTTAACCATTTAATCTGATTAAACAATTAAGTAGATAGTAAGAGAGTTATTAGTCTTTAATAAGTTGTGTTGTTCATCATTTTATCAGTTGATTGGCTATACAAATTTATTCTATAAAACAAATAATTTGATTATTCTTATTGGCTTAATGCAGTTTCAATATTTTATTGGTATAAATATGCCTTAGCTGTGCAATGTCCAGCCTGAAATCACACAGAGCATAATTTAATGGGGTTCAAACTCTGGAACAGCATGGAATACTTGATGAATTGTCTGTTTCATTCTTTATAGAGTCCAATACTGCAATGACAGGGAGGCAATTCAATGATTTTGGTTTGGTTTGTTTATTGTGTCTATAATTATAAAAGGGTACATAATTTAATGATTTAGGTCTGCTGTTTAGGGCCCAAAATTGTAGTAACGAGGAGCATTTAGTACCGTTATATGATCAGGAGCATTGTGCAATAGTCTGGGTCTCATGTTAAGGGTAGAAGACTGTAATTTTAAGGAGTATAATTTTATGGTTTAGGTATGATGTTTTGAGATTAAGACTGAGATGACAAGGAACATAATTTAACAGCATGTGTTTGCTGTTTAGAATCGTTTTACGTGTTTTATGATAAGGAACGTAATTTATTCGTTAGGGTCTCCATTAGGTCTTAGATAGCAATGATAAGGGGCATAATTAATACCTGGTTAGGTCTTAAACAGTAAAGATAGGGGGCATATGTTGGTCTGCTCTTAAGGGGAAAAGAAAATACTATATAATCATTAATAATAGTGGAGTTAAAGTTTTGTGGCTTTCTATACAGTTTTGTGGCTTTTTTTGTACAACTCCTCGAGGGTATCCTTAACTCAGTAGGCAGTACTTTGTGCTGTCAGAAAATATACCATTTAGCAAATTTTTTAGTCGTCTTAGGGTCTGTTCCCTCATGCAAAACATTCCTTAGCTGAATTTCGATTCACATATTTTTGGAACTTTAGATTCATTAATTTCAAATGTTTGGCATATGTTTTTTAATCTATCAAACTTTTCGGCCCCTAGTGTCACTGATGAGGAATAATTTTCCAAAATGTGCACATCTAGCACATCAAAATTTAGCAGGTATTTGTTATATATATACTCATTGGGAGAAAATTTAGTGGAACTGTTTTTTGTTGAAACAAATCCAATTTGAGGATTTAGCATTTAAAATTTTCTGCTGAAATTAACTTTTGGTATTCACTAACTCAACAAAAAAAGAATAATTTTATTCCTTACGAATAATTGTAATTAAAAAGTAATTCAATGGTGTGGGTCTGATGATTTTTTTAGTTTAACACTGATACTGTAGGAAGCATAATGTGCTATGTGTTTGCATGGTAAAAACGACCTGGTGATCAAAACAAGACTCAGTAACATATAACCAAGACCAAGTATCTATGAACCAGTCTACATTTTAATAAATACCCTACAATAATATCCCACCCACTACCATCTTAAACACAATAATAAACCAACTATAAAAAGATATATATAAAACAAAACCAATCTTATTCCCATTCACATTCATTATTTTTAGAGGCAGGCTGAGCTGACTCACTTAATGAGACAGATATTATCAAAGTCTTATTATTAATTTATTAAGAAATAAAAAAAAACTCTAAAAAAGAGTCTGCCAAAAACTGCCAAGATACTGGCACATGTTCTGTCTAAAAGGTGAAATAATACTCTATCAACATAATTAAGTAAAGGAAAATGATAAAACTGACAAGATGTGTGTATTATACTCTTTCATTTATCATTTTGTTTGGTTTTTTTTTTACTGCAAACACAAACATAGTACAGTGTTTCACTTTTTGCTTGATGTATTAGTCTTCTTTTCCATTAGTTTGTAACACTGACTTATAATGTACTGTATTTCATTTTATTTAATTGTTCATATGAGAGAGAGAGAGAGAGAGAGAGAGAGAGAGAGAGAGAGAGAGAGCAAATTAAGTTTGTAACCTATCATTTCATAATTGCATTAATTTTTTATCACATTTTGGAATCCACGTATTTTAACTTTTCTAATTCAGCAGAGAGATAGTGATTGATTTCAATGCTCCTGTTAATTACCTTCCATTTATATCAATGTAGTCAGTTCCGGGATGGTAGAGAAAACCTGTGTGCCCAAGGGAAATAACTGACTTTCAACCAAAAACTCACATCAACAAGTTTTCTCAAAATAGAATATGTCCTAAAAGATATTCAATACCAGGCCATGAGACTGGTTTGATTCATAGGCATGAGCTTTAAACCACAATACTTGCAGCAAAGATATGTCATTCTTCGTACAATCAAAGCAAAAACAGCTATTTTGACCATTTTACACTAACAATAGTCTATACCTAATCATTAAAATCTGGAGAACAAATTATGATAGATGTCAGTTAGGCATAAAATACTCATAACATTCTCAATATAACTAAGCATAACTATATTTAACCATTCTTAGCTGTAAAATCCATTATGTAATATTATGTCAGTTTAACATGGACAGCTGTTCATTCAAAGGTAAAAACAAATTTTCTACTGTAACATAGCCTTATTATTTTGCACACAGAGCATTTTTATAATTATATTTAAAATTATTATTATCTGTATAAAAGAATGAGCCAGGTTTATAAGATTTAACTTTATTTTCAATTATATCAAAACATCACCAGCTACAAAAGAAAGTCAAGATATGTATACCTTTGCAATGACAAGCTGAAAACAATGAGCAAAGACTTTGTTTACAAATGCAAAGTATTTAGGTTTATGAATAAAGTAAGTTAGTATTGAAGTTTTAGGTATGTTATTCAGCCAGTGAATCTCTCTCTCTCTCTCTCTCTCTCTCTCTCTCTCTCTCTCTCTCTCTGTCTCTCTCTCCTTCTGTGTGTGTGTGTGTGTGTGTGTCAAAAATATTTTTCAACATTAAAAATTAATGACATCATCTTTAAATAAATCACTCTACATGCCCATTTTTGTTTATTTTCACACAAAGACAATATAATGCATTTTATGTTATTGTCCAGAATGCATAAAAAAAATGCAATGACCCAAAATTATCAAAATTGTCAGCATTATGAAGCTCCAAAATCTGTGTCATTAACAAATTTGTTTCCAAAACGAAAGAATAAATTTGAGGTATTTAAGATTTACAATTGTCCATAACGTATAAAACATGATAATCTACACCCAACTTTAGACTCTTTCATTAAAATCAAGATGATCAGTTCTTGGATTACGGAGGAAACAGGAATGCACGGAGAAAACGACTGACCTTAGGCAAGAGTACTGGCATTATTTCGCACAATAAAATATGCCGGAGTTGTATTCGAACAAAAGTAATAATATAAAAATATAAAAATGTACAAATACTGCCATGTCAATTACAGATTTGACAGGGGAAAAATGGCTACTTTGTACAGCGATAATGAACAATCAGTTACTATTTACTGCTTGCCAGAGTTACTTCCCTTGGTGCTGGCAATTAGCAAAATGCTAATTATATATTAGTGTTTATCAAATGTAAGCAAAAATGTTCATATATGTATAAGAAAGCAAAAGTACACTTATAGGAAACCTTATAATATAATATATATGTAACTATATCTTAATGAATTTAATACTATATCAGAATATCTAATTAGGTTTTCTGTTTTGTTATATTAAGGCCAATTATTTCTGATTTTGAGTAAAATGACAATGTTTCATTTTTCAAACAAGTACAAAGAGAAGTGGAGAAGAGTGATCATACTTTACATCAAAGTCAAATGATTCTGTTGCATATATTGAGTCAGCCAGTTTTTGAATGGTTGAGGAAACCAGAGTACCAGGAGAAAGCCACCTAACATAGGCAAGGAAACTAACAAACTTCACATAATATAATTTGTGAATAGGATTCCAACCTAGAGAATGGACTAGGCTGTATGGACATATTTTAGACCACTCTGCCACCAAGGCCCTAAATAAAAGGCTAATAACAAGCCTTCAGTAAACCTACATATAAGTTACAAATTTATATAGAATAGCAGATATATTGAGCAATGTATAGTTAATTGGAGAACCAACTCTATTTTTGAATAAAAGCCAATAAATACTGGTGAAAAGTAAGTATTTTTATAGCTGTGTTAATTTCTTTGGTCTAAGCGAGCCAGCTAGATATGATGTGCTGTGCCTAGTAAAGTCACATACAAGTATGGTATCATATAGCTTCACAAAAATCAATAGATTTATCTGCATATTATGTATAAACATTCCAGCAATCAACTGATCAATGCTCCAATACCATCTTGTGTCTGTCTGCTTAAACATACAACTAAATCTTATTGGGGGACATCTCAAAATAATCTCTGTCAAAATCAAAATATAAGACTTATATTGAGATGACACCAAGTGTGGATGAAGTTTCTGAAATCTTTATGTTGATAATTAACAGTGGGGGTTTTCAATGTATCATATAATCCTACTGATTTGACATAGGGTATAATGTCATATAAACATACTGATTTGACACAGGGCATAATGTCATATAATCATACTGATTTGACACAGGGCATAATGTCATATAATCATACTGATTTTACACAGGGTATAATGTCATATAATCATACTGATTTGACATAGGGCATAATGTCATATAATCATACTATTTTGACACAGGGCAATGTCATATAATCATACTGATTTTACATAGGGTATAATGTCATATAATCATACTGATTTGACACAGGGCATAATGTCATATAATCATACTGAATTGACCCAGGGCATAGTGTCATATAATCATACTGATTTGACATAGGGCATAATGTCATATAATCATACTGAATTGACCCAGGGCATAATGTTATGTGTCATACAATCATACTGATTTAACATAGGGCATTATGTTTAAGTGTCATATAATCATACTGAATTGACACAGTGCATAATGTTTAAGTGTCATATAATCATACTGAATTGACATAGGACTTAATGTTTAAATGTCATATAATCATACTGGACTGACAAAGGGCATAATGTTTAATTAAGCGTCATATAATCATACTGAATTGACACAGGGCATAATGTTTAAGTGTCATATAATCATTTAACCATTGAACAGCATAGCTATGGCAGTTATTGGATTATAAATGCCATAGCTTTGCCAGGCAAACTGAATAATGCGCGTTAGCGCGTTATGATTGGTTTGCCTGGCAAAGCTATGGCATTTATAATCCAATAACTGCCATAGCTATGCTGTTCAATGGTTATATTTACATTATGTTAATTATTAATTAATTTTTTTGAATTTTTGTCACATCAATTTGAATTTTCCCGCCTTCAACGAGAAGCGGGGTCAATTATTGGAACAGCGTAACAATGTAAACAAAATATAGTACAACATGAAAAAACACGGAACTCGCAAAAAATATGAAATATTTTATTAACCATCACATTGTTTTGCACATTTTATATAAAACATCAATTTAGTCACTTTCATAGCAATTTTACAAAATTATTTTTAAAAAAAAACGAATTTCCTAAGGCGGATGACGAACAAGTGAACAGTCTCGAAGATTGACACGAAAATGATGTCTCACTCTCGCTGTCATTTTTGGAAATTTTAAGTGCAGTGCGAGAAATTGGAATTTACGAAGAAACCAGGAGTGAATTAATTGGATGACGGAAATGTAATCTGCTTTGGAAAGTCATAGTTTCTATCATTATTATTCGTAGAACTTGTGGAACTGGCCACATGATGCGACCCAGATTGTGACCCAGTTAGGCGCAGTACAACAGCTGATTCAGTGTTTAAATTTTTTGCAGGGTGAGTTAATTCTGACAGAGTTACTATGGCGTGTTTTTTCTGTTCTGTTGAGACAGTTCTGTTGTAAGATTGGGAGAAGCTTCTCATTTATGGTTCGCCATAAACAAATTTGTGCCGAGCTTCGTACCCCATATCATTGAGATGCTGAATGGCCGTCACCCGCAAACGGCGAGGAGTGTATTTAGTTTCAACTTTTGCAGCCGCATGATGGCATTTGTCGGATAAAAACGGGTAAATGTGCGTTTTAAAAGTGGTTTGAACATTAACCATATATCAGACTCTTCAGGACCAGCCATGGCTTTTTATTACATTGATTGAACAAACTTTGGGATTTTTGTCAGCTTTATCAAAGCACTGGAAACAGCGGTTTAACATGTTTACAGGACAGTCGACCGTCTCGGTTGCATATATTTATTCCTTTTTAACATCTGCTATATATATTTTCGTCTGTATGAGATATCTCCCCTCTGAAAATTTTTTGGTTTTATTTCATGTTTTTAAATTACATATTCTCCAGACTCGTCAATGTGATACTCAATTATGACTGTAATTTTAACTGGTGGTGAAATTCCGTAGCTCGGGAAATAAAATTTATAGAACAAATGGTAGAAATGGGAGAAATTATGGTACTTTTTAGATGATTGGAAATTTTCCGTTGTGTATTTAATTCAATGTATATTTTAAAATTAATAAATATTTTTTTTCTCAGGCTGTGCTGTTGTTTTGATATGAAACTTCTTAAAAAATAGTCCAGAGAGTGAAATATTCATACGCATAGTGTAATGATCATGTGATCAATGTGAGTTATTGTACCGTATTTGCCACATGTCTCAAACATGTTTATATAGTAAAGTTGCAAAGCAAATGTAAATATACTAAATTGACTCAAGGCATAATGTTAATTAAGTGTCATATAATCATATTAAATTGACAAAGGGCATGTTTAAAAAGGACCTCATAACTTCTTTTCTAATGCTAATTTGCTAAAGTATGCTGGTGTTTTATGGAAGACAAGTTACTTTGACCATTTGTAAATCTCTGGTCTGACTTCAGGCTAAGTATCAACATTAGTCTCACACTTTTAGAGCAAATAATCTATCAACTATGGTTCTACTATTAGGAAATTTGACAAGAGAATTACTAATTTGACTCTGAGTCTCCAATGGCATTCTACACACTGGATTAAAAAGGAACTTGATGTTTTAGGTTAAAAAAAAACAATTGTTCCATGATGAAATGTGATGCAATCATAAATCACACTATTTATGCTCAGAAATCACAAATCCAAATAAAAGAATTGTGTACATGG
The DNA here is from genome assembly GCA_029721355.1 of Tegillarca granosa. Taxonomy (NCBI): domain Eukaryota; kingdom Metazoa; phylum Mollusca; class Bivalvia; order Arcoida; family Arcidae; genus Tegillarca; species Tegillarca granosa. The sequence goes on along the minus strand of CM056597.1, from coordinate 48,016,874 downwards.
GGGCCTTGGTTGGCCAGTGGCCTTAATCTCACACTTACAGACCACAGTGCTTCTCACTGCCTAGGTCTGAACCCACTCAGACAGGTCACATTGCCTATCACTGCCTAGGTCTGAATCCCACTCAGACAGGTCACAGTGCCTCTCACTGCCTAGGTCTGAATCCCACTCAGACAGGTCACAGTGCCTCTCACTGCCTAGGTCTGAATCCCACTCAGACAGGTCACAGTGCCTCTCACTGCCTTGGTCTGAATCCCACTCAGACAGGTCACAGTGCCTCTCACTGCCTAGGTCTGAATCCCACTCAGACAGATTATAGTGTGAAAAAGTTTGTCAGTTCACTTGCTGAAGATTGGTGATTTTTCCTGGGCACTCTGGTTTCCTCCACAGAACTGACCACCTCAAAAGAAATGAAAAATTCTTAACAAAATACCACAACACCAATACTCTTCTCCACTGCTATTGCAAACGTTTCCCTTAAACTTTATTTAAGTGTCTAAATCACTACTTAAACTCTGACAATAAATTCAAATAGACCCCATTATCACCAACAGCAAAAGTACTGCCATGACAAGTATAGCAGAAATACATATTTAACCTTATTACACTTGCAAGAAGTCATGACAACTTGGGGATTATGTTCATGTCAGTGGTAATGACAACTTGGGGTTTACAATCATGTCAGTGGTCATGACAACTAGGGGTTTACATTCATGTCAGAGTGGTCATGGCAACTTGGAGTTTATGTTCATGTCAGTGGTCATGACAACTTGGGGTTTACGTTCATGTCAGTGGTCATGACAACTTGGAGTTTACATTCATGTCAGTAGTCATGACAACTTGGGATTTACGTTCATGTCAGTGGTCAGGACAACTTGGGGTTTACGTTCATGTCAGTGGTCATGACAACTTGGGGTTTACGTTCATGTCAGTGGTCATGACAACTTGGAGTTTACGTTCATGTCAGTGGTCATGACAACTTGGAGTTTATGTTCATGTCAGTGGTCATGACAACTTGGGGTTTACATTCATGTCAGTAGTCATGACAACTTGGAGTTTACTTTCATGTCAGTGGTCATGACAACTTGGAGTTTACGTTTATGTCAGTGGTCATGACAACTTGGAGTTTACGTTCATGTCAGTGGTCATGACAACTTTGGGTTTACGTTCATGTCAGTAGTCATGACAACTTGGAGTTTACGTTCATGTCAGTGGTCATGACAACTTGGAGTTTACGTTCATGTCAGTGGTCATGACAACTTGGGGTTTACGTTCATGTCAGTGGTCATGACAACTTGGGGTTTATGTTCATGTCAGTGGTCATGAAAATTTAGATAAAATGTTTTATCAATCCCTAAAACTTTATACACAAGCTTGTTCATACATTTCTAAATTATGTATGTAGGTTAGATTTGACTATTATCATGGTACTGAGACAAACAGCAAAATGTCAAGCAAAAGAAAAATTCTAATTTCCATGCTATCAACTAGGATCAAACCAACAATGGGATGATATCTCAAGTTAGAAGGGTATGCCTTTACTTCTACACCACTGAGGTACCCCTTGTGGTCTCCAAAGCAGACCTTAGTACTGTTCATTACATAAAGTCTGTTAATTTGAAGTAACTAATAAGAAGATTAAAAATTTGATATAAGATAACAAGTGTTTGCAAAATTTGTGTCAACATATTAGCTACTCCACAACTGGTCAAACTTTCCTCAGATAGAAGGCCAACCTAGCACAAAATCCATCTAAACCTTTCTATTGAAGATTAAACCCATATCAACTGGGCAACATTTGCTGAGATACAAGGCCAACCTCACACAACTTTAATGTGCCCTTCATTAAAATATCAACCCAATGTCATCTTGGTTGACAATTCAAGTGATTGAAGGCTTACTTTATACATACTCCATCCAGTCCTCCTCTTAAAGGTTAACTTAAATAAATCAACTGGGCCAACATTTCCTGAGATAAAAGACTTACTCTACACAAACTCCATCACACTCTTTGTTGGAAGACTAACTGTCAACATTTCCTAACACTGAAGACTAACCTCACACAAGTTCAACCCAACCCTCAGTTTGATGATTAATTAAACTTCAATCAGGTCAACACTTTCTGAGACTGTAGGCTACTCACACAAGGTCTAAGCCTTCAGTTTAAAGGTTAACTTCGCATCAACTAGGCCAAAATTTTTGGACTAAAAGAACTTGGCACTTACAACCAATTCCTTCGGGAGACTAATTTCATATCAACTGGTCAAGGTTAACTTCATACTAACTGGTCAACATTTCTGAGATTTAAGTTTACCTAACACAAACTCCAACAAGCCCTAACTCAGAATCTTAACCACATATAAACTTGGCCATTGTTTCTGAAGACTGAAGACTAACCTCACACCAAGATTTTATTATCCATTCACTGTTCTTCAATAAAAGTGTTTTATAGTCTAAGGGCCAAGCTTGAATGGAATCAATATATTGCAGTAGAATAAGAATCTATATACCAGTAGTGTTATATATATATATATATATATATATATATATATATATATATATATATATATATATATATATATATATATATATATATATAGTTGTACATTCACTTTTGAACACATACAACCAATAAGTGAATGGTCATTTAGTATCAGTAAGATATCCTTTCTTGTAAACAACATATCAAATATATAGTGGTACTAATATAAGATGTATCACAAATACTAGACTTCAATGTTATCAGTGAGGTGGGATCAGCAAACTTTATAAAAGCTCTGACTATTTTTGTCACAATGATATCAACCTAATATATGAATCTGTATTTAACATTCAATTTTCTCAATAAACTCAGTAAGATTTTTTTTAATATTCTGTTCATCAAATTTGAAATGAAAATCAATAAGTGAACAGTTATATATCATGAGTGGAGTGGAGTAATGATGTTGAATGCCCAAGTCAAATTTCTTTCTCTCAAACTGAGATGATCAGATTTTGGATAATGGAAAAAACCACTCATCATTGGAAAGTTAACTGACAAACTTTGTCACAGTTGGATCTGCCACAAGCAGGATTCAAACCTAGGCAGCAACAGGCACTATGATCTATAAGCATGTGATTTGGACTATAAGCATGTGATTTGGAAAACTTGGCCACAGAGGCCCCCACTTTTATTTCAAACTACTTTATGATGTCAAATCTTACAGTTGTAAACTGAAGTTGTTTGGGTGCATGTCCCTTGATCTCTATGTTAAATAAATCATGTGTCTGCCATTGAAGACCAGTATTTTTCAGTAGAAGCTCTTCACAATAAGGACTACTTCAATGTTTAATTGGTTACTCACTGTTACTATGTAAGTTTCTTCAGAGTTCATTAGGTTAGTATCTTAATCTGGAAAAATTTGTATAAGTAAATTTTATATTCAAGTCCAATCACAGATGGTCATAAGTTCAAATAACAGGCTTATAGAAAAGGGTAAAATTTTGTTAGATGGCCCATTTCTTCTCCATCTATACAAACTAACAATAACATTTGATATTTAAATATATTTTCATTTGCCTTGTGAAATTCCCATAGCTGCCACGGTGAGAGCCATTGTAATTATTACTGACAATGAATGCCAAAAAATTTTGTCACTCTGTGTATGAATACATATAAAATGCAATACACAATCCGGAACTACATTATCGTAGGTAAACAAACATAACTGTCACGTCATATTTGTTTAAATTCGAGATGAGACTGAAAAACACATTTACGAGATATTACAAAGTAAAATCAAAGAAATTAATAAAATAATATTTTGATAACATATATAGGCACCTGGCTGATATTCACCATAATATTGACATTGTGAGAGAAAGAGTGGTGTTTTTGATGGCCTGTTGAAAGAACAGACAACAACAGATCAGTCTAAACCATCAAACCACAAATTTTTTTGAACAATAGGATCTTTAAAGAATTCTTCCTACCTTGACAAAGCTGCTATATACCCTATTATTTTGAGACAGTGTGTAATGGTACAACTTGTCAATCAATTTTGTGTCTTGCAGGATGTAAATTTCAATTGGAATTAGATTTATGCATGTATGCCACATCCAGTGAGAATTGTCCGTTTCACATGCTGTGTTTGTTGATCGGAAAAACTGAAAAATCAGCTACATGCTTTTAATCAGTTTACAAGGGACAAAATAGGAACTCCTCAAAAGTACAATACATGGTTTAAGTACTACACAACTCCTTGCTAACCTTAAAACAATAATTTTCTAAACTTTGAGAGATATTTGCACCACACCAGGCGTAAAGAATAAGTATACTTCTCACTGCTTTGCTGTCTACATTTGAATGATACCGAGTATGAAGCTCGGAACATTATGTTAGAGTGAATATTAACCTAGCAATGTCGACATTCCAAAAAAAAAATCTCTTGGTAAATCCCTGTCTACTCATATCACAGATTCGAAACCCTCATGCTTTGCCATTGAAAATTATCCCTCAGCTACAGTTCCCCCTTCCCGTTTCAGATTCACAAATTTCACTTCCGACATATAGCCAGCAATCTTTTACTCCCGGTGAAACTTCTTTGCAAATTGAAATGGGGCCATACAGGTGCACCTGATTTTCGACTGAAATATAGTCCACTAATAACAACACATTTATCGTTGATATTCAATTTTTATATATATTATTTATATTTAATATTCTAAAAAATTCATTAATTAATCGAGAAAATACCATCAAAATACCTGATAACACAATAATTTTTTAAACCAAAACTCCCCGTTGTTACCCCACATTAAAAATATTGCAGATTAATAATGTGTTGTTCTCTGTCTTAAAGGCCGGGGTTTGACCTATTTTTTTACCCACCGGTAAACAAAAGATAAGCTCCTCCTCTTATTTTATATATAGCAACAGCACATGTTACATAGGTCACCAAAGCATGTGTTATATACACACTGTGTAGACTGTAGTGTATCCATGTTTCTGTAACTGAATCATACCTATTTAACAACTGATTAAAAAAATCCAAGAGATTTATTTATTAAAATGTAAAACTATTATTCTATGCCAGTGATTTCTAACTAGGGGTAACTTTTGATATACATCAAAATACTGCTAAATGTCAGTATAACCTATCCACTAAATGGTTCCAAACATTCAGTTTGTATTCATATGTGCATTTAGCATATACTTTTTTGCCCTTTTGATTTCTGGGTGCATTAGGATTGTTGGGAATCCAGACTGAGGTGTATTTCCTATCTACATTTTCATTCCAGTGACAGCAAGCTAATTGCTCCCGAAAACGATATTGTTCATCACCAAAAGCAACACGCTTGTCTTGAAATATGTTCATGACATTGTTAAAACTTTCTACATATGCTGTGTTTTTTCCTAGTACATAATCCTGGGGATATTTATATATGGTTGATTTTTCTATAACTGATTTGAGCAATTTCTCACCTGGATGACTCATGGCACTGAGAATGATTATTTTTATAGTGTTCAGTGATGTTGTCCAGGTAGAAACGCAATTTCTCTGGTTTTTCTTCACAGTTATGTACTGCCCAGTAGATATGTGTAGCTATCGGTTCTATTTTATCAACTATTTGTGAGCTCCATTTTACACCTTCATATATTTTAGCACCACTTGATATGTTGGTCAAAGCTTTCTTCACTTGCTTCACTGCATGCCATAGATCATTTTGATTTTGAGTAAATCTGGTGTCCTTAATGAACTTATTGATGGACAAGTTTCTATCATGAATATGTATATTAATGTCAACATCCTTTTCATTTAAATAGTTGTAAATGTGCAGTGTTCCAGTGTATTCATGTTTTTGAGAAACTCTTTCTTCAGATTTTGTTACATGAACACACTGAATTACTTTGTGCATATTTTCTCCTAAGGCTACAACTGAAGTATCCTTGGCATTTTTACGCCACCCATGTCGTGCATCTGTCATTATATTAATTCCATCTAACTCCTCGTAAGATGCAATTTCCTCATGGAGAGCATCACTCACAGACTCGGTATATTCAATTTCTACCATTCCCTTGTATAAATTAAAAAATTCTTTCCTTCTTTCTTTACTTATAAAGCGAAGTCCTGCACCATTGCATAATCTTTGATAATGAACTGGTAGCATTCCACTACAAAGAAAGCCGTGATTTACCCTATAGTTAATAAGGTACTCATTATTAGGTAGGTATGGTGATAATGACCACAAATAGGAGTGGGATCTCTCATGTTCACATTCTAGGCGCAATGCTACAACATGACCTTTCTCTGTTGTTTTCTGAATTTTTAATGTTCCTTTGCATGTTCTTGCATGGGCTGTACAAAGTTCACCAAATGTAGACAATGAAGATCCAACTGTCATAAATATTGGTTCATTAACTTAGTCCCTTCTCACTTGCTTGTACAGGCATGGAAACACTTCAGGAGGTTCGGAATTACTTTCGCTTTCATTTAATTGGCTCATTTTGTTCTTTAGCCAGAATTCTAATAACTGTTCCATTACAACACCATTGTCAATTCGCTTCTTGTTCAAATTTGCAATTATGTAATTCTTTACACGTTGAAACTGGTTTTGAATTTTTTGTTTAAATTCCCCATCATCAGGAATTTCAATTCTAAAATTTACTGGTCTTTTTTGTGTCGAGCCTTCCATATTTGTCATCAATGAATTTTATGTGTAGTACATGTAGTTCATGTGATATATTCTCTTTTCCTATTGTATGTATTGTCTTATATGATATTTTACAGATAAGAACAGAAGGCAATGTAAAGGTGTAACTTATTTTTTAATTGTACTTTTAAACTTTTTATTTATTATTTGCAGCCTCTTAAAAATATTTAATTAACTTTTTATTGTTTTCGTGAACTTTTGTCATTTAAAATCTTTATTATAATATGTTTGTTAGAATTAAAACTTACACCCTTGATTATTCCCTCTCTAATGACAAAAACAGCTGAGGTCAGCTTCAGTATCCCTGCATATCTGGGACATACTTCTCTTATCAGAAGCAGAGTTCACTGACTCTCAGAATATCATAATTTATTTTCTAATTTTTTGTTCATTGTGTATTCTAAAACAAACATGGAAGAATCTGAAATACATCAGAAAATTGTTTTAAATCTAAGTGAAGTTCAAATAGAAACCATAAGGAATTTATTTGGATTTTATAACTGGGATTTTGATAATCAACTTGATCAAAATTTTGGCGGGAACTTACAAAATGTGGGAAAAGTGACTAAAGAAAAAGGTGTACAAACAGACGATCAGACTTTACAAGACGAATCGCGTGAAGTAACCGAAAACAATGTCTTTTTTGTTGAACAAATTGAAGAAGAGGAAGAATGTAGATATTGTTTGTGCAGACCTTGCATAACAGATGAGAGAAACAGACAAATGTGGTGGGAAACAACATCAGTCCCACCTCACTCTAGAAATAGATTTTTCAGAAAGGACAAATTTAAAAGATTTTGGACAATGTTATTACACCGAGGCGCGTGGAGCGATGAACGATATCTAGCAGCCAAATCAGAGGCAATGAGACTAGATGGTCGCCGGACGTCATATGAGTGGCACAGAAGGGACATTATGCCAAAATGTGTTCTTTCACTAGTGAGGTCCTGGTATCCCAATTTACATGGGGTGCCATATATGGGGCATTTGTGGGAATGATTCTTTGTGTTACATACATCATACAATGTATTTTCTAAGGATACTATATTCATAATATAACCAGTGTTACCATAAATAAATTTAAATAATTCACATGAAACAATTAAAAAAAAAACATTTTATACTTATTAAAAGATGAAAATTAACAAAATTTTTGGATTACAATTATAAAAGTTTGGAAATTTCTCAACTGAAGTAAGTACATTACTTTGTGAGCATGGCAGCATGATTTAGGGACCCGCTGACCTATATTTACTGAATGTAAACACAGAAACTGGAGTTTGTTTTGCTTCAATCTGTCAATCAAAGCACGATATTAGTGAAATATTCATCTGCTTCAGGTTTTAAAACTTAAATTTTAAGGTAATTAGACATATTTACACACTTAAAATGATACATTTTATTCACCAATGAGTAAATTATATCCATGCCAATTTTCTATGTTTAAAAAAATTACTGTAAAGAGATAATTATGAAAAACCTTCCCAAGTATGAAAGGTGCATGAAAATTTAAATTCACCACCATTTCTTGGATTGGCTGCTATTTATAGTCTTCCTCCGGCCTTTAAATTCAGCTGTTGCTTCTACTGGACTCCCCCGATGTGCATGTGTTATAGATGGGAATTTTTTTTCTTAAAATAAATGAATAATTTTTTTTTAATAATATTAAACGAAAATATAACAATTGAACTGTTTTAAAATGGTGTTCATTGTCAGTATGAAGGCAACAACTTTGCAAGCAAACTTTTCATAACGCGCTAACGCGCATTATTCCGTTTGCTTGCAAAGTTGTTGCCTTCATACTGACAATGAACACCATTTTAAAACAGTTCAATTGTTAATATCTGCGGTAGATACAGAGTTACTTACCCCTGGTGGAGAAAGTTTTTCTGTCCGACTATATGGTTTGTTGTCATCACAATAGTCATCTGCACCATGAACAACACATGAACAAAGTTTTTTAAAAGAAACTCCACGACCTCGCTTCTTTTGTTTTCCCATTTTTAATCCAGCAGACATTTCAGATACTTGGGTTAACAGAATTGTTTTAAATCAAGTGAACAAATGATAAAGCATAAACTTTTAAAAAAGAAATAATCCACATTTGAACAAAATTTACATATATTTCGTTTTGCAGAATGGAAACTTGCATGTAAAAGTTCCTCTGATAAAGGTTACATAACTTGCATATTGTTTGTACACGTAACATTCACAAAAACACCAATATAACAAATATCTCTATATCACTTATTTATATCAAAAACATTTTTCCAAAAAATTTGTCATGTTATATCTATCTGAAATGTTTGACAAATTACACAGAGATTGGATCTAGAATTTCCACACCTTGACCATAGTTGACATAAATCCACTTTTTTCAAAAGATAAAGATGTTTATCCATGCGTGACGGATTAATTTTTAAAAAGAATCTTTGTAAACAAGTAGATTTTGACCAGCACCATGGGTGATACTTCATATTATTCAATAATACCAAGGATATATGATAAAATCATACTTATAGCCATACTACAAAATATATGTTTACAACTGAAACAGGTGTTGTATAGGGACACAAACAAGAACTGAAATATGACATCCCGGTAACATCTTCCAGTACAGATAAATAAGCTTTTACATATATAGTAAATATAAATAATGGCACACAAAGAATCAATTCCCAATCATGGGACATGTTCCGTCATAATGTTGGTACCCTGCTCTGTAATCAGAAATAATAAAATGTATCCTGTCTGAAAATTCAAACTCTTATTTAACACTGAATTGTATTTCAAAGTAATGGGACATATTACGTCATACTGCCGTTACCCTTTTTACGATCAGAAATATCATAAAACACATTCTGACAATTAACAATTTGAACAGGTTGATTGGTAACTTGTACACCAGTGGTTCGTATACAACTACCCACTGAGACTATATTAAACATTCAATCAAGCACCAGCTGTTTAACAGAGTTGAATAAAGAATTACCAACTAGTTCGATTACAGCCTCGGTCATAACGTACTGCAACCCTTAACAATCTTGTGTGTGACAAAGTCCGGTCTTAGACTGTCAACTCTGCTATACAACCATATAAAGATACAAATATTTATCAGAAACATGATTTATCTGTTGAAAAAAGAGAAATAAAATGCGGCTGATTTTGTTGTTAATTGCGCTTGATCACTTTTATGTAAAGATCAATTAAATCAATAACAGGTTATTTCAATCGGAGCCCATAGCTGTATAACACAACTACGTGATACTGCACTGAGTCAATATTTTTATGGTATGATATCACACTGCATAACATTGATATTTACTATATATAGAATGGTGTGTGTGTGTTTGTGTGTGTGTGTGTGTGTGTGTGTGTGTTTCATTTCCATAGCAGCTACTGCATAATGAACTAGACATAATAAATTACACTATGTTTAGATTCTCGTGTGTGTATGTGTGTGTGTGTGTGTGTGTGTGTGTGTGTGTGTGTGTGTGTGTGTGTGTAATGATTGTATTTCACTTATATCATGATGTTACCAGTTATAGTTGAAGGAACTACAACATCTTTTTGCAATGACAGTAATTCCCTGAAACACCTACTATGGCCAAGAGCAGTGACTAAGAGCTTTTTCAAAATTAATTAACTAGATGTTAAAAAGAAAGCACTCCTCATTTTTGAGTTCTTTGTGTTTACTCAAGCAAGCAATCCAACCCTACCTCCCACTACAAGAACAAATATTCTACCAACTGAGCTACAGTAGCCATATAGATGGAAGTCCTGTATAATGAATATCATGATACTGCCATACAATAACAGCAAATCACCTCAGGATTCCTCTGGTCTAGATTATATGGACCACAGAGGGATTTTGAATTAGTATCACATATTGGTTGTAAGATTATATATTTAGACAATTAGTTCAAAGTGGATTATAGAAGCCCCATAAGTGATATATTATTGTATTGTGTAGACAAGTATCTCGCGGAGGTAAATTACATACTTGAAGTCCAGACAACCAGCAACTGTCAGGATGTATGGATTAAAATGCCTAAGTATGCTTCTATCAATAATACCATAAATATACATTGTTACAACTACTGTACAAAAGTATATCCCAAATGCTGTAAAAAATGTGTTATCTTATTAAGAAGTTTGATAGGTTGTAATTTTGTTTAACATCACGACAGAAATTTTTCAGCTATTTGCGACTAGAGCAAGGTTTTTTTTTTTAATCATTAAGAACTTTAATCTTTTTTAATCTACGTTTGTGTATTCCTAAGGTGTGAGATCGTATTTTACTTTTTTCTTTGTACTAGCCCCCAATCTGAGCTATTTTAACTTGCTAGCTCACAGAGTCAGTATGTCTACAACTCCTGAAGTCACCTTGGTGAACCTGTCTGATATTCTGTCCTCTTCATGCTAAGTGTCAGGTAAAGAAACAGTATCTTAAGTATTAGTCTTATATTATGACATAACCATGGTTTGAACAACTCTGAAGGCTGATGCTTTATCGCTGAGTCACTGAAAAGGTCTCTCAGACAAGCCAACATATTGAAAAAAACAAGCATAAAGTTTACCAGCATTTCAAGTTCATCTAGAGACAATGACAAAAAAAAAAAAAAAAAAAAACTTTGTCCATCACAAAGATTTTGATTAAATACTTTATCATTGGCTGTTTTCTCTTTCTATCAGTATATTTACATTTATGTTAACAAGTTCTGACCATACTTTACCATTAAGGTTAGGACAGCCAGACAAAAAACAATTATAAGTCACTTCTGTATTTTGTAGACTAGACATATAGTAACACTATCACATGATCAATCAGGGTGGAACCTAACAACAGTTAAGATAGTTTTTATATTACGTGAGGCATAATAAATATAATTGTTCTGGATATGTAACTAATTTAAAATAGTATTGTATCTACAGATGGTCTTATTTAACTCATTAGTGTTCTAGACTCATAGATTTCTCTTCCTGCATCTATATATATACTCTCAATATAAATCAATATGAAGTATTAGAAAAGAAGTGAAAAAGGACATTGATGCTCACATGTGGTTGTTTTGATGCATAATTTGGCTTTATAGTGAGATTAATCAAGATCCCAAAATGTCAGTAGTTCAGATGGCAGAGTGCTAGGTGCCAAAGATCAGTGGTTTTCTTTGTGTTTCTCTACCAGTTTTAAACTAACAACCTCAATACAAATCCCCCAGTTCCTTCGCCATCTCGAAATTGACAACCTCAATACAAATCCCCCAGTTCCTTCACCATCTCGAAATTGACAACCTCAATACAAATCCCCCAGTTCCTTCGCCATCTCGAAATTGACAGCCTTAATACAAATCCCCCAGTTCCTTCACCATCTCGAAATTGACAACCTCAATACAAATCCCCAAGTTCCTTCACCATCTCAAAATTGACAGCCTTAATACAAATCCCCCAGTTCCTTCACCATCTCAAAATTGACAGCCTCAATACAAATCCCCCAGTTCCTTCACCATCTCGAAATTGACAACCTCAATACAAATCCCCAAGTTCCTTCACCATCTCAAAATTGACAGCCTTAATACAAATCCCCCAGTTCCTTCACCATCTCGAAATTGACAACCTCAATACAAATCCCCAAGTTCCTTCACCATCTCAAAATTGACAGCCTCAATACAAATCCCCCAGTTCCTTCACCATCTCAAAATTGACAGCCTCAATACAAATCCCCCAGTTCCTTCACCATCTCAAAATTGACAGCCTCAATACAAATCCCCCAGTTCCTTCACCATCTCAAAATTGACAGCCTCAATACAAATACCCCAGTTCCTTCACCATCTCGAAATTGACAACCTCAATACAAATCCCCCAGTTCCTTCACCATCTCAAAATTGACAGCCTCAATACAAATCCCCCAGTTCCTTCACCATCTCGAAATTGACAACCTCAATACAAATCCCCAAGTTCCTTCACCATCTCAAAATTGACAGCCTTAATACAAATCCCCCAGTTCCTTCACCATCTCGAAATTGACAACCTCAATACAAATCCCCAAGTTCCTTCACCATCTCAAAATTGACAGCCTTAATACAAATCCCCCAGTTCCTTCACCATCTCGAAATTGACAACCTCAATACAAATCCCCAAGTTCCTTCACCATCTCAAAATTGACAGCCTTAATACAAATCCCCCAGTTCCTTCACCATCTCGAAATTGACAACCTCAATACAAATCCCCAAGTTCCTTCACCATCTCAAAATTGACAGCCTTAATACAAATCCCCCAGTTCCTTCACCATCTCGAAATTGACAACCTCAATACAAATCCCCAAGTTCCTTCACCATCTCAAAATTGACAGCCTTAATACAAATCCCCCAGTTCCTTCACCATCTCGAAATTGACAACCTCAATACAAATCCCCAAGTTCCTTCACCATCTCGAAATTGACAACCTCAATACAAATCCCCCAGTTCCTTCACCATCTCGAAATTGACAACCTCAATACAAATCCCCAAGTTCCTTCACCATCTCAAAATTGACAACCTCAATACAAATACCCCAGTGACTTCACCATCTCAAAACTAACAGTCTCAATACAAATCCCCCCATTCCTCCACAAGCTTAAAACTAACAGTCTCAATACAAATCCCCAATTCCTCCACCAGCTCAAAACTAACAGCCTCAATACAAATACCCCAGTTCCTTCACCATCTCAAAACTAACAGTCTCAATACAAATACCCCAGTTCCTCCACCAGCTCAAAACTAACAGTCTCAATACAAATACCCCAGTGACTTCACCATCTCAAAACTAACAGCCTCAATACAAATCCCCCCAGTTCCTTCACCATCTCAAAACTAACAGCCTCAATACAAATCCCCCAGTTACTCCACCAGCTCAAAACTAACAGTCTCAATACAAATCCCCTAATTCCTCCACCAGCTCAAACTAAAACTAACAGTCTACATACAAATCCCCCAGTTCCTCCACCAGCTCAAAACTAACAGCCTCAATACAAATACCCCAGTTCCTTCACCATCTCAAAACTAACAGCCTCAATACAAATCCCCCAGTTCCTTCACCATCTCAAAATTGACAGTCTCAATACAAATCCCCCAGTTACTCCACCAGCTCAAAACTAACAGTCTCAATACAAATCCCCCAATTCCTCCACCAGCTCAAATTAAAACTAACAGTCTCAATACAAATCCCTCAGTTCCTCCACCAGCTCAAAACTAACAGCCTCAATACAAATACCCCAGTTCCTTCACCATCTCAAAACTAACAGCCTCAATACAAATCCCCCAGTTACTCCACCAGCTCAAAACTAACAGTCTCAATACAAATCCCCCAATTCCTCCACCAGCTCAAATTAAAACTAACAGTCTTAATACAAATCCCCCAGTTCCTCCACCAGCTCAAAACTAACAGCCTCAATACAAATCCCCCAGTTACTTCACCATCTCAAAACTAACAGCCTCAATACAAATCCCCCAGTTCCTTCACCATCTCAAAATTGACAGCTTTGATAAAAGTAAAAGAATATTGACCAGGGACATAAAACTCCCAATACTCAATTCCTATCTCAAATATAGGAAGTTAAACATGTTTGCCTGCCAATGGTTGGATTTTCTGGCATTCCTGCATCCACTTCCATTCAAGAACTGACTACCTCTTTATAACTTCAGTCATGACTGGTACTTATAACACTAATAATCAAGTTGTGTTCTTGATTCCATGTTAGGTCAGTCTGTCTGTCCATCTGTCTATTAAGACTTTGAAATAGGAAATGTCTTTATGAAAGCAATTTGAATTTAGAAATATTGTCGGCCATTATTATGGTTCAATTAAGGTATCTTAAGCCTTTTAATTAAAACAAAATCAAGAATAACATAAGACCCAATGAACATTCACCTACAGACAGAAAAAGCACATGTTTTGAATGTACTTGATACTTCTTAATGCAATGATGCCAAATTTGAAGTTTTAACTTTAAAGGCCTTTTTGGCTTGTGAAAAAAGCTGTTTATCAGCTTAATATGCTAGTAAATTTGAGTCAAATTCAAATCTCCAACACTGGTTGAAATTTATTGGCTGATGGCATATTATTAAATTTAAAACTTCTAGGTCATTTGGTTTATGACAAAAGTATTTTAAAAGTTTTATAACTTCAGTTACTGTGACAATGACCTTGATCCATTAAGGTTGAGTGGGTGCTGAAAGATTAATATACAGTCAAACCTTTCTATAAAGGCCACCCATGGGAATCAGTAAAAGTGATCTTTATGGACAGGTGGCCTTTAAATACAAGTTCAAATAATATAGACAAAGAGCAACTGGGATAGAATTTTTTGGCCTTTATAAACAGGTAGCCCTTAAAGAGAGGTGGTCTTTAAGGCAGGTTTCATTGTATATTTTTTTTCTATTGTTAGAATAGCCCATAACGGTTTTCAAACTGAACTTAAGGCTCTTTAAGGCCTTTTAATTGGTGATTAGATGTTTTACTACCTTGGGTCATTGTTTTATTGAATGTGGGTCAAGGTCATCCTTCACATTTTAAAGCTTGATGCATTGGTGCTATATTTTGTTTTATATGCCTTTTGCTTCATGGCATGAAGATTTACTACTAGATTCTGTGGCTAAAATGAGAGGTTTTCACATACTCTGAAAGTAATTAAGTGTTTCCAATGTCATGTATTAACCACATCAAATCCATTCTAACAGTAAATCAACAAGAAACTAAATGATATGTTAACCTACGCAGGTGTGGGCTGCTGCCAGAATGTGATGGTTTTTTTTTTTTTGTAGTGAGTCTTTAACAAACTATTCTTATCTCATGTAATGTAGCCATTTCTGTGTTGTCTCTGCTCAGATTAACTTACTGATGGCTGAGGTATCTATTTGAAATATAAAACTTTAAGCTTTGTTTCACTTATTTCTTATTTATTTTTGTTTCCTCCTTTTACTCATCTCTTTTGTTGTATGTTAAGTTTTCTTTTTATCCTTTTGTAGGTATGATGTAGAGCAGAGTGGAGTAATGGTGTTTTACGACTTGATTAATAATCTTACAATCATATCAAGGTAGTTAAGACCTGAGCAGATGGAAGAAACTAAAAGTGCTGCTAGAATACCAGTAACCTTCAGCAACAAAGTTACATACTAGGATCTGCCCAAGAAGGAATAAACCCAGCAACCTAGACTGTGAGATCTACAATTTTACTACAATTTATATGACATTTTTTTCTAAACAAAATAAAAACTTTGCTTCATAAAATTTTATTTTTATATTTCCATTTTGTTTTGTTTTGATATTTTTATTTACATTTCAATTTTGTTTTGTTTTATATTTACTTCTTGTTTTGTTTTGATATTTGATTCTATTTTTTTTTATATTTTCTGACAAATCAACTGTACATAAAATAAGTTAAATGACACTACATTTGTCCTTGTAAACTGTAAAAAAAAAAAAAAAAATCAATTAGGGCACTAGATAAGTTATATGAGACTGTAATATGTGGCAGAAAACTGTAAAATTAATACAACAACCTGTTACTAGCTATTACTCATCCTTGGGGATAAAATCATTTTATTATATCTGATCGAAATACCATAATATCATTTTAATTTTAAATTAACGACAGGTTTTTTTTTATCTCTCAGATAGAATATAATGAACTACAGTACATAATATATAAAATGACCATGTAAGGGAACATTTCAATATGAAGGGTAGCTTAGCTTAAGTGTATATTAAAGCATTTCATTTTAAAATTAAAAAGTATTCTTTTTCTTCTTTTTTTTTTTTTTTGGGGGGGGAGCATGTTAAGGAAGCTTGGTCAGACCACTCATTCCATTATACTGGTACCGGGCCTATAGTAAAGGCATACAGCAAGGAAAAAGCTTCCTTACTTGTAGTTGACTTGTGTTGAACCATCATTTGTAAGATGCCTCAAGATTGAAGGCTTGTCTTAACAACTCAGCCATTGCTTTCTAAACTGTTGGAAGGGGACACACTAAGTCACCAGTATGTCAAGACAATCAAAAATTTTGTTTTTCAGTAGCAGAGTGGTCTAAAGTGCAAGCTTATGGATCAAAGCTATGATGTCTATTTCACAATCTGCAATATGTTATTATGTGTTCTAATTCCAGTTGGGAATTCAAAAACATTAGATATGATAACATTGAGCACTTAGCAGATTTTAACAGGATCTTAAGAGAAAAAATTGTTTTTTAAATAATCAAGACATTGATAAAAGGTGTTTTAGAGAAGTATTTGTACTACATGGAAAAGAGAACAGTGGTTATTTATGATATCTAAGTGCTTCAAAACAGGAGTTTAGATCAATTAAAAGCATATCATATCACATTGTTTAAGATAAATGTATGGTATTGGGACTGAAAAACAGCAATACAATTGTAATTTTTTGCAGTATAAAGATGATCTAAACACAATCTCTATATTAGAACTAGAATCAGTTTCATGTTGGCAAGGTCCTGAAACTCAACTAAGAGACTTGACACTGTTGAAGCTGATCAAACAAATATCAAAACTTTGTCATAGTTGTGATCTACAAACTAAAGAAATTATTCAATAATAAAAAGACATGGTCACTTTACTTATATATGTATTTATGAAACTTTTTCAATTGAAACAAGATGTTGGTAATTATACTAATCTTTAACTTAAATGAAATTTATCAACTATCACTGTATCAAAGTCTTCATAACAACCACATTCTCTGATTATATCCATAAATATAAACAATGTGCATCCATTATTTGATGTAACCTAATGGTCAAACATTATAAAAACATAAATATATTTTTATAAAAACAAATCATCAAGTACAAAGAAAGTTATTTTCCAATCTTATATTTTCCAATATTGTATGCACCTAGGACGGTTGCTATGACAACACAAACTATTGCTGTTTCAGTAGTGGGTTTTATTGATCTGAATGTTTTATATTGTAAATAAGTGAAATGCTCTATGTTTTCCCTTTAAACTGATGTCTTGAGCATGGTAAGGAAACGGGATTGGCAATCTTGTACTGAAATACACACACACACACACACACACACACACACACACACACACACAGAGAGAGAGAGAGAGAGAGAGAGAGAGAGAGAGAGAGAGAGTTTCAATTTTTTCAAGCATCAATAACTAAGTGTAAAAATATAAAATCATTTTGTTGACTTATTTTACAAGTTTCTGACAGGACTATTTTTATCTTGTTGTATATACAGTAGATTCCACTTAATTGCATACCGGTTAATTGCATATTCCGGTTAATTGCATAATTTTTCTCTGCACCAAACCATTTCCTATTTAAACAATGTAAAAAAAATTCCGTTTATTTGCATAAACAAAAGTCTGAATTCCGCTTAATTGCATAAAAAATTCTGAAAATTATGCGATCTTGGTCTGAAGTTTCGTGATTACAAAATATATTTGCCGACAATGCCAGGTAACCTCGAGAGGTGTTTACATTATATAAACATGTGTACAGCTAACACCAGGTGAGATATGAAGCCAGTTAATTAGTGTTCACTTTGTAGAGTAGTCATCCAATTGGTCTGTCAATACGCGTTTGTCAGGAAACGTAATTAATTATGTTAAACCAATTAAAAAGGGCTATGACAGGTGAAAAATTTGTACCCGGGTCACACAAGTTTTATAACGATTTTTTTAAACTGAAACTGAAACACATTACATTTTCTAAACCCAGACATGGTTTGACTGGAACTTCGGTGTCGGGTTTTTAAAGCAAAGATTAAATAAAACCAAAAACATTTTTTTCAATTAATGTTTTTGTTAACATGGTTAAGGAATGTGTATGTACGTCGACTGTTATCCCAGAGCAAGTTTGATAACGCGTATTTACAGTTCTTTTAGAGTAAACTCAATAAATCATACCTCAATTAAATGCTTTATTCTTTATTTATTATTTCCTCTTTAAGATAAACTGGTTGAAATCATCGTTTACGGCTGAAAAACCCTTTATGTAGCAAGTTTTGTCGGCATACAGTTTCAACATCAAAGACATTTTTTCACTTAAGGAAGTGACGTTTTATTCATTAATTTCATTGGATCAGACCTAGTTACACATAACAACGGGAATTTCCAATTTATGACTGATCGAATAATTGGTCAATAAACAATTAAAATATAACTTTGTATAAAATAAATAACAAGATAAGACATCTTTCAATTCATTTAATTTAATTTAATTTAATTTTACCGGACATCGTGCACGTTGTCTATGTCACATTTAAAAATAGATTATCGTACCGTGAAAGGGAGATAACTCGAACAATATAACTCAGTGCCATGTGCGAACACGTGGATTTTTAAAAAGAAGTAAATAAACAAGAAATACGAATATCGCGAGTGTTAAGCAACAGTGAATTAAATACCAACAGATGTTTTAGTTACATACATTTTCTAGGATTAAACACAGATCGATGGTCTGAAAGAAAAGTCCACCTATACCACATTTTGGAATCCATGTAAATACGAGGTTTAAAACGCTAGAATTTTAAATCTTTATTTAGTAAAGAAATTATACTACAAGTCTTGAGATTTTAATTAATTAAATTTTTTTTTTTCAATTATCTTTAATAATTTATTTTTTATGTCAAAGGAATTGCAAATTTTCTGCTGTTTCTACAGTACACCGACTTTGATGTCTACTAAAAAAACGGCCTCACCGGGTGTATCCGTCAATCGATCAGCTAGAATTTTTATAACATTATACAAATTAAATAAAATAATTTTTTTTATTTTTTTATTCTGAATTATTTATTTCATTTTTTAATTTCAAAGTAATAACTAATTTTCTGTTGTTTCTACAGTGTACTATGATGCCTACACAAGTACTAAAATGGCCCCAACCGATGTATCCATCAATCGTGCCCAAGGGGCATTTTCGGTTATTTGCATATTCCGCTTAATTGCATAAAATTTTCTGACACACAGACTATGCAATTAAGCAGAATCTACTGTACTAAGAATACTGACTGATTTATTGAAGGAAATTTTACATCCAAGGTTAAGATGATGATATTCTCCAGAATATGGAAGTAATAAAAATGAGGTTACATATTCACTTATATCAATACATCATCAGCTACTGATAAAGCAGTGTTACACCCAATGTAACACAAGGGGTAAGATTTTTTGAGACCACAATGGAAACACTAAGACTTTCATTTCTAAATTCTTTAAAAAGAATACTCAATACCAATTTTGAAATGCAAGCAGTGTACAAATTATTAATTGAAGCATTTTGACCAAAAACTTCAACATTTGACGTTAACATTCATGTCGAAGGTATTATATAAAGCTTTGGATAATTTGTATAAGAGAGCTTACAAACAGGTTTTTATTTATTCTGTAACACAGGTATAAACTATATAATACAGAGTAATAAGTTACTGATTATTAACTGTGTATGAAAACAACGATTCAGATCACGATTTGTTTGTTACAAGTCTCACCTGACTGTGAAAACTGAAACATCTGTTATTATCAATATCCATTTATATATATCATATATAATCATAATATTAAAATTTGTCAGAAAAACAGGTATGTATTTTGAAGCAATTTCTGAAACATTGATACTAAAACATCACTAAGCAAATCAAAACAAACTCTTAAATGAGAAAATTGAAATAAATAATTCATTCTTCTCGGTTCAGAAAAAAAGTGACATCTTCAGTTATTCAGACTTTAATTTTTGTGTGTATGAATGTATGAGTATGTGTGTGTGTGTATGGGGGGGGGGGGGTTGCATGTAAAAGTTTACTTACCCTTTTACCTTTTGAACTGAATCTGTTCATCTTTAAAAATGTCTTAAATCATGATTATATTTCAGTGAAATTACTGCTATTACAATGTATAGATATAAATATTATCAATCAGTAAGTCTGATGTGAAATTTGTTATTTCCAAATTGAAGCAAGCAAAATGAGATACATACAAATTGTTTCAATTTTACTGAGAGATGTTCAATTTTAACAAAATAATAATAAGCAAGCTAATTGGGAGGTTTACACACAAATTGTCTCTAAGCAAGCTTATTTTAGATTTCAAAACAACAGATTGTTTATTATCAAGTGTAAGTAAAAGTACATATATTATGTACAATGTATAAAATTTTCTCTTTGATAGCTCACCAGATGACACACAGATAATCTCTCGGATGATCTAGAAAAGACGATGTATCATTCAGCAACTTTACTGAGATACATTTAAATTCTTACAGAAATAAATATCAGTCAATAAGCTTACTTGTAAAATTATCCATCAGCAAATTTTCTAGGAGATAACAATATTTTCTTCAAGCAAGTAAACTTGAGAAGATGAAATGCCTCTATAAGCAAGTTTATTTCTCACCATACTGACTAGAAACAAACTGGCTATTAACAAGCTTACAAGGAGACAAAGTAATTATCCAAAGAAAGCTAACTGGGAGACAAAAAATGTTCCTTAATAAGCTAACTGGGAATATACATAAATTGTACCACACAAAGGTCACTGGGAGATAAAAAATGTTCCTCAATAAACTTACTGGGAATATACATAAATTGTACCACAGAAAGGTCACTGCGAGACAAAAATGTTCCTCAATAACTTACTGGGAATATACATAAATTGTACCACAGAAAGCTTACCGGGAGACAAAAATGTTCCTTAATAAGCTTACTTGGAATATACATAAATTGTACCACAGAAAGCTTACCGGGAGACAAAAATGTTCCTTAATAAGCTTACTGGGAATATACATAAATTGTATCACAGAAAGCTTACTGGGAGACTAAGAAATTGTTCTATAAAAAATTAACTTGGAGACAAATTAACCGCCCCACAGAAAATTAACTGGGAGACTAAGAAATTGTTCCACAGAAAGATAACTGATAGTCAAATAAAATGTCAGACAGAAAATTAACAGGCAGTTAAAAAAATATTCAATTATCTTGTTTCATCAGAAATTATACTACTTATCAATCATCAAGCTAAATGGGAGATATACAAATTCTCATAAATTTATTCCAAAACAAACCTGCCTAATAAACACTTTGTTAAAGGGAGATAACTGGTGTTTGTTATATGGTATATATACTGTTGACATACATGTATGTAGAATATGAACAAATTCAAATATGGATAACATAAACCATTCAAATGACAAACCTTTCTGAGATAGACTGGTACTCTATCTGCATCAAGGACTGATGGAATAGCTGGTTTTTCAAGTCCTGGTTTTTCTATCTTTGTTTGGCTTAATTTACGAACAGGAGTTGTTAGCCATTTTCTGAAAATATTAATTTGAAATTCAATTCCATCTGAATTTAAACTTGTAAAAAATTTGTCTTAAACTGACATTGATGCAAAATATCCGAGAAAAAAATTAAAACACTATCAGAAAGTCTTTTCTGTCAAATCTAAAATGATGATAAGAATATTTCAAACAAAGGGCAGCAACTCTTACAAAATCTGTTAATGAAAAATCACAAAAAAACAAGAAAGATAACTCATGCTGGTTTACACTGATAAGTAATTTCTAATGCTCTATTCTGTAAAGTGTTGTCTGCAGAGTGAAGATTTTTGCAATGTAATTTATATAAGCAAATGATAAAATCAGCAAAAAATGGATCAAATCAAATCAGATTACGCATTCATGTAAGACAGGTAGACGTTAGAGGTACTCAAACATAATGTAAATGACTGGCTACGTTGGAAGTCTGTCTTACATTACTAGTGTAAGAATTAGGTGAAACATACAATCTGATCTGTCTATTGAGATATCCTGCTTTCCTATAAATATGTTGCCTTTTTTTAGGTTTGTCGGTCTTTAAAGCATGTTAACCTCTGTTTTTTACATTAACATTTTCTACTTAGCACTTTCAGAAATGTTTGGTAAACATTGCTTTTAGAATGTGAAAAGTCTGTTTCCAAACTAGACTTGTGAATTTTTCATTTCTGCAACTTACCTGAAACTACTTCTTCGTTTGGCAACAGGTGATGAAGAGTTTAATGAAGCCATAGAAGAGCTAGGACTTGTATCAGCTCCGAAAGCTTCTGAAAAATAACAAGAAATCAAACTTACACAATACATACACTTTTAAATAATTTAGGGGTAGTGATTTTTTAAAATATAATATTTTGCCCAAATGATTTCAACTACAGTAAAACCTTTTTATAATGTCCCTCACTAGCTTTGCCTTGCCATTTCTCATTGACTATTTATCTAAACTGTATAATAAATCTTTGATTATGACTGTTAAAGACATGTTTCTGTCAAATGTCGTACTATCTTCTGTTTTATCCTGCAATTTTTCACCCTAAAAATATTATGCTAATGCTGGCTCCATATAAGTTACTGTTTATGTCACAGTGTCTGTGACAGTGAATTTTGATTAATTTTCATCAAAAATCCAATTCACTCTTTAAATTCTTTTTTAAATATTCTATTCAAATGCACATAGTGATTTTTAGCTATCACTAGACTCAAGTAAGTGAAAAAATACCAAACTTAGTTCAACTTGAATAGATTTTCTATGAAAGTTTTGCACAATTTACCATCACAAGCACAGTGACACCAAGAGTAGGCTTAATGTTTTGGTGTAAGACTTCTGTGCCATTGTCTAGTTACAACATGTTCCCCTAGACAAAAAGTGTAACATACACAACTTGTGTATATTATTTCATTTAGCAATGAGGACATTTTAATGCTGTCATAAACATCAAAATTTTGTCACAGGTGATACAAACTATAGTTGATTTTTTAGCACAGAAAAATTATAGCAAATTCATTTCCATGATTATAATAATGAATGAATTAAAAAAAAAAAACCTTATTTGAGAACATCAGAGGCACCCTTTCATACCTAATGAAATATACTAAGCGCAATTCTGTGTCAAGAAGTAATATTCTTCAGTAATTAATGAACGATTTTCATGTTTTTTTAGGATTTCTCTATAATTTAGTATATAACCAGTAATGACCTTATAAAATAACCACCTTAAAACATATGTTAAGATGAAATTACATTTTCTTAATAGAAAAAACATCTTTACTGGTGTCTTCAAAAACCTGGACTTGACTTGAGTAGACTATATCTCGATCTAGACCTTGATCAGAACATCAGGTTTTGGTATATTTGAATTCTATTTGCAGAGTTATTGTTCTTTGCAATAAACCTGATCATCTTTACTTAAGGATTGTATATTGCATTTAGGCATTTTTAAGGAATATTTATTAACAGGAAATATCATATAAAAGTCTTATTTTACACTATGTAGGATGGTTAATTTCAACAGCAGCACTTCAAAAAACACTAATCATTTGACACTGTTATGTCACTATGCTGAACTGTCTACATTTTGTACTAGGCCTTCATTTCTATGTTACACATAAATATATTTTTATCTGTTGTACATAAATTAAGATTTACAAAAACAAAGGCATAACAGCATTACAAATTATAGATCACATATGTTATATGTGCCATCAATACACATAGAGAGTAAACAGAGGTAGAGTTTTAAAAAGAAATCCCAATTCTCCTAAATTTTGATCTACCAGCCATATGTTTGTGACTTGTTCATGCTGTTTCTAAATCATTTACAATTGCATCATGCAGTTAATTTTTATGATTTTTGTAAAAACTTTACTGTTTTATAATTAATTGTACATTTTCATACTTCACAGAGAGCCTGCTACAAGTCATTGTGCAACTTTTGAAAATTGATTCTTCCAGAGGGAGCATGCACTTTATTCTTCCAATCAATTCAGGTTGCACTTTCTTAAAACAAAATGTAAATTGAAAGTATTTCATCCTTTCAAATCTGATAACCTCATAAAATGGAGCATTATCTACTTCAATAACTTATCTCATGTTCTCTATTATTTTCCCCTTAATTCACCGGAAAATGCAACTATCATAGGAAAATGAAAATTAGGAAGTCCTAACTTTTTAACTGGCAGTATATTAATTTTAAATTCTGTATGTAAATAAAATGGGAGCTTTCAAAAAAAAACATAGCTCACCTGGACATTTAATCTAGAATCATTGACAAAATGTCAACACTAAAGTATCCCAGGGATATAAAAATCAGCACAGTACAAATCTGTACAGTGTACAGGTGATATACCAATAAAGAACAGAAGCTGTTTAATAAATTACACCCCCTGTAAGCTGAGTAAGGGATACACCCCTATCAGCTGAGTAATGGATTACACCCCTATAAGCTAAGTAATGGATACACCCCTGTAAGCTGAGTAAGGGATACACCCCTATAAGCTGAGTAATGGATACCCCTGTAAGCTGAGTAAGGGATACACCCCTATAAGCCGAGTAATGGATTACACATCTATAAGCTGTTTAATGAATTACACCCCTGTAAGCTGAGTAATGGATTACACCCCTATAAGCTGAGTAATGGATTACACCCCAGTAAGCTTAGCAATGGATTACACCACTATAAGCTGAGTAATGGATTACACCCCTGTAAGCCGAGTAATGGATTACACCCCTGTAAGCTGAGTAATAGTTTACACCTATGTAAACTGAATTGTGGATTACACCCCTGTAAGCTGAGTAATAATTTATACCCATGTAAGCTGAATTGTAAATTACACCCCTGTAAGCTAAGTAATGGCTTATACCACTGTAAGCTGAATTGTAGATTACACCCCTGTTAGCTGAGTAATGGCTTATACCTCTGTAAGCTGAATTGTGGATTACACCCCTGTAAGCTAAGTAATGGATTACACCCCTGTAAGCTGAGTAATGGATTACACCCCTGTAAGCTGAATTGTGGATAACACCCCTGTAAGCCGAGTAATAGTTTACACCCATGTAAAGATTTTTTTTCACTTATATGAAAGCAAATAACATTCCAGTGTCATTGAGGAAACCAATATACCTGAAAGATCCTGTACAGGGATCTCAGAGCTCATTTTGGGAATGGGGCCGGGCCCTTGGAATTGGGAAAAATTCGGAAAATTAGTGTCATTTTGAGAGAAATCAAATAGAGTTTAAAACTATTCAATAATTGCTTTAATAACTATATTTATTATATTAAAGATTATTTCATATAATAACTATCTTTCTGATTTTTTAACCCATATTATGTAAGAATGTTAACAAATCGATATGATGTCTGATGTCACAACAATTCTTCTTCTTTTTTTTTTTAATTAGAAAAAAATCTAAGTTCTGATAGGGAAATAAAAGCCTTTTTGCATTGGGAATCGGGACGAATTTCAGCCCCGAATCAAGCCCTGCTCTAATTTGATAATGCTGGCTAAAGCCCATCTAGCCAAGCCCCATCAAGTCAAGGCCATATATGCACTTTTTAACTTTTACAAAATTGATTTTTTCAGTGATCTGCTGTTAGTAATTCTAATGTTTACGTTCAGAAAATCTGCAACTGTTAATTACAAAATTCTATCACGGTATGAGGTCAAGACATATTGTACTACTGCACATTGCACAAACAGTTATATAAATTACATAATTTACTTAATGTAAAATCTATTACTTCAATACCAGTTTTTATCAAACAGAACTAAAATATAAGGATTGAATAGGCTTGTATGCGACATTGACTCAAAAAATTATGAATAGTGTGCAAAAAGTTTTCAACTTTATATTCTGTAAACCTCAACAAAATTGTCTATACATGTAAATACAATCTTTGATGTTTGTTTATTTGTGACTTATGTTACTACATACTGAAGCAAGTTTGTTTTTAATTCAAAAACAGATAAAGACACAGTAGTGATTTTGTTTATTTTTTTAGAGGAATATAAACACTCTAATGAAGTCGGTACTTGTAATGTACTTGTAACATTTTTATTTACTATTAGTAAGGCTATGTGAGGGACTAAAACAACATGAGATGTTGTGGAAACAAAACAGAAAACATCAAGTCAATAAAACTTGAACATTAAATGGCTAACACTAACAATGATGGTGATGAATGTCTTGGGATGGCATATGTCTTACGGTAATAAGTAGAACATTTTTGTACTTCCTCCTATTTAATTATGTGTACAATTTGAAAAATTATTATTAACAGAATCTATGTTTCTAAGGCTTTTTTTAGTCAAATTTTTGTGGTGTGTATATAAAGTCTTTCTCTTGAATGTACATCATAGAACAATATTAAAATCTTAAAACTGTTACCTTCTAGATCCATACTGCTCCTGGATCCAGGTCTTCTGGTTGTAGGCAGTGGTTTAAGTGCTGCCATGGGTACCAGTCCTTGACAAGGTTCACCTTCCTCACTGGATATTGCCCGCACCATACACCAATTAGGTTCTCCTGGAGCTGGGTCAATAATTTCAACATGTTGACCTTTTTGCACTGTAAGTTCTGAATTTGTGGCTGCTGAATAGTCCTCTATCACAATGGTGATCTCCCCCTGTAACAATAAAAAAATATATATATATCAAACAATGACCAAGAACTGAATTCTTCCAATGGATAAATTTTTTGCTGAATGCATAATTCCAATGCAAATATGTTCAGATCACAAAACTGCAAAACTGTAATCATTTCATTCACTGCCCAGTGAAAGTACAGTAAAATATTGATTTAAGTCAAACTTTGGAACTGAAAAGAGAAGTATGAAAGACACACATCAGAAATAAATTTTGGTACATTGTGTTTTAAAATGCTTTGTTATTAAGAGAGATGGCAACTTAATGTTTTTGGCAGGTATTGTAATCATTTTAAGACATATCTTTTATATTCAAGTATTCTACAACTAAATGTATGGCTCAATTCAGTTTTAAATAGAGGTTCTAGCTCACTCTAGCAGGTGAGCTCAAACAGAAAATATACAGTTCCATCTATGTGTATCTCATAATCTTTATACTGTCCTTCTGACACAAGAATAGATGTTACAGCAGTGGAACAGCCACCTAATGATTTATCTTGTGTCATACAATATGACACATATAAGACAGATGTCTTTTCAATTCTTAACAATATAAAAACTTATTTCTAAGTATTTTTCTTTATGTTTTGATTTACAATTAACCAACTAAATGAATACCTACAATAATACAAGAAATGGTAAGTTATAGTGCTAGTGATGGTTTTATCAAATTTTTTACTTGAACATTTCATCACACTGAATCAACAGATACAACGCCACATCACCAATATTTCAGCTATTTATGGCTTAAATAGAAAGGTTTGGTTACAGTTTTTTTTGGTATTTTAATTTTCTGAATCTTTACTTAATATCTACTTTATAATGAATAAACAAGATATTGTAAAAGAAATAAAGTCATATCACAAATTTTGCAGCTTTTCATGGCTACAGTTTGGAATTAATCAACAAAAGAGGAATCTCTGAACATGGAAAAGACTGATCAAATAATGTTTTAGAAAGGTAATTTTCCAATCTTTACTTCAAATTTTCCTTCATACTGAATCAACAAGACAAGGCAAAATGCCACAAATAACAATGCCACATCACTCCTTTTGCATGCCGCATCACCCCTATTTCATCCATTTGTGGCTATAGCTTGGATTTAATTAACAAAATGGTAAGCCCTGGAAATGGAATGGTTTGGTAAGTACATATTATAATCTTTTACTCAATCTTTCTATGATACTGAATCAACAAGATAATGTTAGAGACAGGACATAAAACCTGACAAAACATCATAATTGAACATTTCTTGTATTTCAACCACAAATAAAAGTTTATGAGGCATATTCTCTTGGATCACAGGGTATCTATTTTATGGAAGAATATTAACATATACAAATATAAACCCCCTTTTCTAATATTTATAACACCTGTAGAGCTATTTGGTTATATTAAGCAGCAACATCATCACCATTTTCAGGATCAACGGTTCAACCACATCAGACAAACACATAAAGTAATATGTAAAACATTAGAAATGTTTGATGTGTAAGAAAAACAGTAAAAAATGAGAAAGTTCAAAGAACGTTATACAACCAACTGTAACATTATATAACAGAAAATGTATTCAGATGGAAGTTTTAAAATGAGATCAAAGAAAAACTTTGGTGCTTAAGTTATATATATAATTATTATATTAATATATATACTGCTATAAGGTTACATAAAATACCGGTAGTCTATGTTTTGTGTATTTTTATCACCAAAGTTGGCTAAAATGACAGAGATGTGGAAAATGTTAAAACTAACAGGCTATCTTTTATATCAAGGTTTTTCTGTAATTTTGCCAGTTAATGTTGGCTAGAATGACAAAAACATTAAATACATCTAAATTTGTGTGCATATATATATATATATATATATATATATATATATATATATATATATATATATATATATATATATATATATATATAGCAACAAGTCAAAACTGGTCTTCTCTACCTGCAAAATACAGTTAATAGAACAGGGCAGTCATACCCTTTTTTTGGAAATAGGTTGGGGCCCTTGGAATAAGGAATAAAGTTTTTTCAAACAATTTTTTGAAAATATTTTAAAGTGGAAAATATGTAATATAAATGCAAAATTTACTAATTTGTATATAATTTTTTAAAATGGAAAAATTCTTCTAAATATTTGGTAAAACTGTAAGCTTTGATCATAAAGAATGGGGCCCATTTTTGGCCCCAATTTAACTGATTGACAGCTGTAGATCAAAATTCAATTAGTGGGATGTTTCAGCTATGTTGTGTAAGTGGATTTAATTCCCCAGAAGAGTTACTTCTGGTCAAGTACAGTTATCAATAGAGGCACAAATTAAACATTAACATCTATATGATACCGGTCACCATTGATAATTAACGGAATATTATCAGACTGTTATTAAATTGATTCTTACACCAAAACAAATATTTGGCATATACAGCAATTCAATATCACTAGCATTAGGTTTACAAATTGGAATTTCTCAATAACTGACTCCCAGAACAATATCAATATGTGAATATATTACAAGTTTTCAATTATAAACAATTAACTTTAGGAATAATATCACAAATAATTTCATGATTTTATCAGAGATTTAATATTTCTGATTGAATGGTCATTATATTCAGATTACTGTGTGATAATAAATGCTGATCAAGTGGAAATTGATACGAGGTGTCAGTCAAATGAACTTCCAGTCAGATCAGTAAAAAAGATATGCACATAATTATAGCATCCTACCCAACTACCCACCCACCCTTGTAAACGAAGTTTGGTGTTAGAAATTGAGGGAATTACTCTGTTTGTCCAAATATTGTATCCACTCCATAACTTTCACATCCATGGATTAATTTTGATTACCGTAAGTTTAACACAAATACAAACAAACATGAGACAATATGTTGCACACCAAATTTAGATGTGAAGTTCAAATGTCAAGGTCATGAGGTCAAATCTTGGTAATGAGGTCAAATCTTGGATTTGGTCTCCATAGGCAATAATAAATATAGGGTTATTTGTATTAGAGATTGCTTCACTTAAATGAGTTACATGCAATGAAAAAATTAATTAAGGCATAAGGTATATGAATTAACCTGTAATTTTGAGCATGATGATAAAACTGGTGTATGCAAAAAATAACCATGTCAAAGAAGCCAAAAAAATGGAAAGTGCACAAAATACACCCTGTGACTGTTAAATAGATCAGTGACATCATTTGTGATAGGATCCATGTGACTGAATCTTAATCAACAAAAGGTATATAACCCAGGTTTTGATGTCAGAAGTGATTGCTATTGAAGCATCAATATGTCTGATTAGATTGCTTTAATTTTCTCTTTGATATTAAAGTTCAATTAAGATTATGAGAAGTCCTGACAGCTGTTAATTTACTGGTGATTATCTTTACTTCCTGTTTGGCATCTTAAGTTTGTTTTTTATCTGAAGTTGGCTATCAAAAATCAAGGTTACCCTACCACCTGAAACAGTAGTCTGAAACGTCAAGGTTACAATAATCATCTTAATTACAATTAATCCAATTTTATCTTTACACATCTTTAAGTTTACTGATAAAAAATTAAATGATGTTTTTAACCAAAACAAGACTTGATCTGGAATTGTATTTCATGCAGTTTAATGTCCATGTCAAGAGTCAGATTTAAAAACCTTCAGATAAGGTCAATGACTATGCAACGTTTATAATATATGTAGTTACTGCAGTTTCTTTTTAAAGCCAGGAACGTATGTTTACTCAATTTCTATTCTAAGGTTTTTTAATGTTTGATATAAAATGCTTCGATGTCAAAATATAGCCTCAGCTTAAAATTAAGGTTTAAAATAGAACTATCAGATAACAAAAATGTCTTTGTTTTCAGGTTTTTATGAAGTAAGTTTATAAGATTTCATAAAAAAAATATAATCTATGTATAGAAAACAATGCTCCTTCATATAAAAGTCTCTAAAATACACAAAACCCGGAATCATTTCTCAGAAACAAAAGTAGTCAACTAGACAAATTTGATGGAAAAAAAACTTTTTAAAAAAAGCTATTTATGAAGAAAATAAACATAAGATTGTTAAAAAGCAATGTTACCTAGTCTTAATATAATGGCAAATATTACTGAAAACCTCAAAAGTTGCACAAAAATTTGTAAAACAAGGGAGAAGTCTGTATGTAGTACAAAACATTTCAGAAAATAAATGGTCATTTTTATTTTTAATGCTCACATAGTTGAATAGTAAATCATATTTATAAATGGTTGAATTGTGATTTTAAAAGTTTTCCTGGCCAACTGATTTTATTAAGATGCTTATCAAATTATATCATGAAATTAAGTTGATACCATGATGTTACAGTAAAACCTAGGTTGCCATTATTTGTTAAGTTAAATTTTGACATAAAAAAAGGGTCTGTAAATAAAATTGTGAGATTTACAAAAAAGAAATAGAGACTTCAAAATACTGCAGCAAAGTTATACAGGGGCATTATAACAGGATTTTACAGATTACAAATCCAAACAAGAATTCCACGAAATTAAATGTCTCGCCTAGTTAGTTTTTGATTAGAAATACATTTTTAAGATTCAAACTAACTGTAATATTACATGTATTTATTGGTGTTAAAAATAGTGTTGGTTTAGTACAAAATGCATTTAATAAATAAAATTGTATTTTTCAAACAAATATCTTTCTTTTCACATAACACTGGATAGCTGAACTACAATTTTTATTGTACATAACACGAAAACTTAAATCACATCTTATAGAAGAAAGTATTCATGTTTGTTTGAGTAAAAAATATTTTCTCAATTTTTTATCCAAAATCTTTGATCTGCCCTAAAACTAAAAAAAATTAACTGTTATACAAGGTAAATAACACAGAAACTAATATAGCTTTATTTGAATTCCAAAGTAATATTGGTTTAAAACAAAATGCATTTTCTCAAAATTTGTATTTTTTTTTTTTTTTCATTTTAAATCTAAGATTTATCCCAAATTGGAAATAAATGGTCAACAGGCATTGTATATAATCTAGAAACTAATCAAACAACATTTGAAATTTAATTCATCAAGATTTAGATGTACTTTCAAAATTTCCTCAAAATGTATATATATATATATATATATATATATATATATATATATATATATATATATATATATATATATATATATATATACAGTAGATTCCGCTTAATTGCATAGTCCGTTTGTCAGAAAATTTTATGCAATTAAGCGGAATATGCAAATAACAGAAAATGCCCTTTGGGCACAACTGATTGATGGATACATCGGTTGGGGCCATTTTAGTACTTGTGTAGGCATCATAGTACACTGTAGAAACGACAGAATATTAGTTATTACTTTGAAATTAAAAAATGAAATAAATAATTCAGAATAAAAAAAAATAAAAAAATAATTTTATTTAATTTGTATAATGTTTTAAAAATTCTAGCTGATCTATTGACCGATACACCCGGTGAGGCCGTTTTTTTTTTTATCGTAGTAGACATCAAAGTCTGTGTACTGTAGAAACAGTAGAAAATTTGTAATTCCTTTGACATAAAAAATAAATAATTAAAGATAATTGAAAAAAATAATTAATTAATTAAAATCTCAAGACTTGTAGTATATTTTCTTTACTAAATAAAGATTTAAAATTCTAGCTGATCGTTTTAAACCTCGTATTTACATGGGATTTCAAAATGTGGTATAGGTGGACTTTTCTTGCAGACCATCGATCTGTGTTTAATCCTAGAAAATGTATGTAACTGGAACATCTGTTGGTATTTAATTCATTGTTGCTTAACACTCGCGATATTCGTATTTCTTGTTTATTTACTTCTTTTTAAAAATCCACATGTTCGCACATGGCACTGAGTTATATTGTTCGAGTTATCTCCCTTTCACGGTACGATAATCTATTTTTAAATGTGACATAGAAAAAATCCAGTTGCTTGACAACGTGCACGATGTCCGGTAAAATTAAATTTCAAACAGAATTTGTGTAAATAAATTGAAAGATGTCTTATCTTGTTATTTATTTTATACAAAATTATATTTTAATTGTTTATTGACCAATTATTCGATCAGTCATAAATTGGAAATTCCCGTTGTTATGTGTAACTAGGTCTGATCCAATGAAATTAATGAATAAAACGTCACTTCCTAAAGTGAAAAAAATGTCTTTGATGTTGAATCTGTATACCGACAAAACTTGCTACATAAAGGGTTTTTCAGCCGTAAACGATGATTTCAACCAGTTTATCTTAAAGAGGAAATAATAAATAAAGCATTTGATTGAGGTATGATTTATTGAGTTTACACTAAAAGAACTGTAAATACGCGTTATCAAGCTTGCTCTGTGATAACAGTCAACGTACATACACATTCCATAACCATGTTAACAAAAACATTAATTTAAAAAAAAATGTTTTTGGTTTTATTTAATCTTTGTTTAAAAAACTCAGCACCGAAGTTCCAGTAAAACCATATCTGGGTTTAGAAAATGTAATGGAAATAAATTTCAGTTAAAGCTGCATTAAGTTTACCAATTTTCTGAATTTTTTTTGATTTTCTAAAAATATATTTTTTTAAAAGTAGATATCTTCTAACCACGATCCGTGACATTCATTTTCTAAAATTTCATTTCTTTTAGCTGTAAATAAACGGAATCCTCTGACCGGTTGGTCAGAGTTCTACGATGATAATTATGAGCTTGGAGCATGCGCACGGAGGTAGGGAAAAGCCTAGAATGGAAAGTGAAACATGACAGATTGCATTAATTGTCCTTAATTAATATCCAGATGTATTTGAACTGGTGTTATTTATCCCTTACTAAATCACAAATGACAAATTCAACGAAGTTCTGTGTTTAATTTATCGTATTTCAACATTTAGAAAGTTGTGTTTAAATGACCCGGGTTTTGATGACGTAACCATGTTCTAATATTAGATCGAAATGCTGCATCTCGCTGGGTAAATACTGTAATTTCTGTATTTATTCGAGCTTTTATCGTTGAACCAAATGTAACATTGTTCATTAGGAACATCAGTTATTAGATTAGCACCGTTTTAATTTTTTCTTTGGAAAACTTAATGCAGCTTTAAAAAAGATCGTTATAAAACTTGTGTGACCCGGGTACAAATTTTTCACCTGTCATAGCCCTTTTTAATTGGTTTAACATAATTAATTACGTTTCCTGACAAATGCGTATTGACAGACCAATTGGATGACTACCCTACAAAGTGAACACTAATTAACTGGCTTCATATCTCACCTGGTGTTAGCTGTACACATGTTTATATAATGTAAACACCTCTCGAAGTTACCTTGCATTGTCGGCAAATATATTTTGTAATCATGAAACTTCAGACCAAGATTGCATAATTTTCAGAATTTTTTATGCAATTAAGCGGAATTTAGACTTTTGTTTATGCAAATAAACGGAATTTTTTACATTGTTTAAATAGGAAATGGTTTGGTGCAGAGAAAAATTATGCAATTAACCGGAATATGCAATTAACCGGTATGCAATTAAGTGGAATCTACTGTATATATATATATATATATATATATATATATATATATATATATATATATATATATATATATATATATATATATTGAAAATGGGTCTGTAAGAGCATTTTCTCAAAATTCCTTTTTTTCTGTAAAAAAGCAAGTTTTTACCCCAAAAACAGTTGAAACATCTGCTTATATACTCATGTAATCATAATTAAACTGCATGATTGAACTGTGTTGCAAAATTCATTGAAATAACAATATTAGTTTGAGAGTTATAGACTTTAACCTAAACTTTCAAATTTTGACACGCTGTCGACACTGGAAAAGTAACACCTAAGTCTCGCCTATTGGCGATGCCAGGCTCGACAAAAAAAAAAAAGGAATACCCATGCTTTAATTCGTATTCCAGAGAGGAACAACTTATACCTTTACAAACTGACAATATATCTTACTTTGAAATGAGGTAATAACTTAAACTACAAGATTTCAAATAAAAAGAGGTTTTTTCAATTTTCATCATGACACTGAAGATTTATACGAACATCTTAAAAAGACTTAACATAAAATATTCTTGCTGACAACAAAACATAAAGTTGATAAAAACAGAAAATATATCACAGATAAACATACAAAACACCACATTATACATTTGTCTTGTAAAATTCATTTCTTCAGACCAAGACACTAGAAAATTCCAAAATTGATGAAAGTGCAGTAGGTATAGAAAATAAAACTAAAATTTGGCTAAAATTATATATATATATATTGTTAGAAACAGGCCACTTTCATCTATTTTTTAGAAAAATCTGAAAATTAATGCTAATTTGAAATGGTTTTTGTTGCTGCAAACATTGTGCTAGTTGAGATATTTCAGGAGAAAAATACTTGTGATCTAACAAAATATGTGTGAGTTAACTAATCAAATGACATATTCTGATAACTTTCTATTTTCTGTCTTTACAAAAAAAAATTACAGGTAAAAATAAGATAGAAAGAGAGAAGAAACACCTAAAAGTGAGAGAGAGAGAGAGAGAGAGAGAGAGAGAATGAATAAATAAATGAAAAACCTTTTTCCTCTTTAAAAGTTTCCAATGTGCAATGCGAACCATCATCATTCCAAGGTATTGAAAAGCCATATTTTATTCTAGTATAATATATTCCTCAGATGTTGAAAATATTCTGAAAATGTCTTCTTATTTCATTAAATCACAAATATGCTAACTATTAACATTGCACTGTACCTTACTATATAAAATGAAAAGACTGCTATCAACACTATTGTTGTATAAATCCCATACATATCCTGATCATCGTGATGACATCATCGATACAAAACATTTAAAAGAACAAATATTCAACAACGTCAAAACTGCAAGACAAAATACCATTCATTAATAAAACATATCCAATTAAAAAAAAAAAAAAAAAAATTCCAAAAGCAGTGAAGATGATGAACAATGATCAATTCCATAGGAAAACAAATTCTTCATTCATATACAAATACTCTACTTCCAAACATATTTCCTTTGGTGTTTGCAGTCTTGAATTACATTAAAGCATTAAATTATATAAGGACAGCCTACAGGAAAACAATCAGTCCTTGATCATCGAATATCTGATACACATATATATTTATTTTACAAAAGTACTGCAGCCAACCATCTCTAGCAATAGTCTAAATCATGGTAATTCATATACAACTGTTTCTGTTATTTTCTAAACAACATTAACATATCTACATTTCTGTCTGTTTTATAGATATATGTTGATGTCTAGGTTTGCTCGTAAGGTGATTCCAGAGTATGTTGTCAGGGTACATTAATTAATCCAAGTTATCTGTCACCAACTGATACACATTCAAATCCAAAAGTAATACATTAATCTAAATAATACGTAACCAAGTGATCAATAATAAAATCCAGTAGTAATAAATTAAGTCAAATTACTGGTCAACAACTGATCCACAATTAAATCTAAAAGTAATGCATTAAACAAAATTACTGGCCACAAACTGATCTACGATCAAATCCAAAACACATCAAGCTGAAACATTAGTCACAAACTGATCCACATTAAAATCCAAAATACATTAAGCTGAAACATTACTCACAATCTGATCCACAATACAATCCAAAATACATTGAGCTGAAACATTACTCACAAACTGATCCACATTAAAATCCAAAATACATTAAGCTGAAACATTACTCACAATCTGATCCACAATACAATCCAAAATACTTAAGCTGAAACATTAGTCACAAACTGATCCACATTAAAATCCAAAATACATTAAGCTGAAACATTACTCACAATCTGATCCACAATACAATCCAAAATACATTAAGCTGAAACATTAGTCACAAACTGATCCACATTAAAATCCAAAATACATTAAGCTGAAACATTACTCACAAACTGATCCACAATCAATAAAAATAATCCAAACTATTTTTGAAAATGTAAGTAACTACCATAATTTTAACAAATTAATCCAAAAATAATCTACCCAACAATCCAGGAATAATCCAAACAAAAAATCCAACATTTTATACAAGATGATAAATCCTGTACTTATCTCAGAAATCACCAGAAAATTTGCTGTTTGTAAACAATCTCATAATATTTTTTAAACTTTTCGTAATTCATACATCTGGTATATATAATTTACACCAAATTTATCTCTAAATTTAAAAAAAAAGATTGATTCCTCAACCAAAAACTGAAAGATGATCGAGTATTTACCATCAACAACATCTATTACTGTGTGTATAGACACATAGAAATAACATTCAATCTTCATCACATATCATTGTCTACATTATCTTCTGGTTTATCCACTAAAACTCTAAATATATTATGAAACAGAAAATCTGGAAAACCAATAACAATCTTATTACAATCACACACACATACACGGGATCTTAGATGTTAAAACAATCCAAAACAAAAAACCAAAAACAAAAATTGTTGGAGACCACCAACTTTATTTGCATTTACACATTCTTAGCACTGTAAACAAAATCTGAAAAACAGGATTCTATAGAAAAATACCACTGACTTTAAAGTACAAACACTCACAAGTTCTGAGAAATAAATAAGTTATAAAACTTATTCTATATCTAGATAAAATTTATCCGTTTGAAAATGGAAACTTTGCTGCACATACCTTTTCTATTAAACAAAATCCAAAAATAAACAGTTGTTTCCTCTCATCATTAACTGAATTCCCAGTAAATCTTACTAAATAATGCAGGTACAATTAATGCAAACTGAGGATATATGGAATTAAGTTAAAGAGGATGAAATCTGTCAGAATTAAAACAGTACATATAGAGAGAAATGAGGCATACAACATACTGACAGATCTCTCTTTATTATATACATCTTGTACCGCAACACAAGTATAAATATACGTACTAAGATATTTATCTTGATCAATATAATCATTATAGTATATATTAACTCTAATGTTGAGATCTAAACACTATATATACTGGTACATAACACCTTACTTTCCCTTATATCTCAAATTTAACTTTAATTCTAAAACAAAAGTCCTTACTCTTCATCATTTAAATGCCTTTTCTTTACATAAAATGATAGATTTGTTTTGTAATCATTTCCTTTGAAAAAAAAAAAAACTTTTGAAATTATATCCACTATCACACTTTATAAAAATTTATAAAACTACATGCATTTCTTCTTAAAAATATTTTGTTACAAGCTAGACTAACCATTTCAAATTTTCTTTCTTTCTTTCTTTCTTTTATTAATTAATTAATCAATTAATTAAGTTTTTTTTTTAAACTGTAATTTGTTTTTTAAAAAAAAGAGAGGTAAATTCACCTTTATCCTTCTGTTTTCAAACAAATTATATAAAATATATTTATATGAATCATAAATGTCTGGTTCATTTAAAACAGCTTACATCTTTCTACTTAATTACTTTAACTTAACTTGGTTATTTATTTTGGCATAATTCAGAAAATGAACTTAATTACATGGACAATCCAAATATCAATCATCTGACAGGAGGGGTGGATATCTCCCTAATTTTTGGCACAATGTATATCAGAGAATAATAAAACACACTCTACTAAGATTATATATTTTTTATGTTTTAAATTGATGTAGACATTAGACTATGAAGCATTCCAGAAACAAAT
Organism: Tegillarca granosa; assembly: GCA_029721355.1. Taxonomy (NCBI): domain Eukaryota; kingdom Metazoa; phylum Mollusca; class Bivalvia; order Arcoida; family Arcidae; genus Tegillarca; species Tegillarca granosa. Next base: position 47,978,045 of record CM056597.1, on the reverse strand, counting down.
GAAATCTACTCTTGTTATATAATTTCCTCATTTTAAAAAAGCTAAATTTTAATTCATAACTATTAAAATCTTATTGCTGAGAAATTTCTGATAATCTCTATTAAAATGAAGCAGTATCCATTAAAACCTCTAAATTATGAACATCATAATTAAAATTTCTCTTATATCAAAGAAACTTGGGGTAATTTTGCCACTTTCAATTTTAACTAAATAAATTCTGTAAATAACACAGTAAAATTCAATGAATGTAAAATTACTGTGAAAAAATATCAAATGATTCCAAATGGTTGGTATAAAATTGGTTGAAATAAACATGATAAACACATTTGTTGACTAACACAGATGTAAGTGTTAATTTCACACTAACAGTACTTTGATATAATCTAGATCAAATATGCAAACATCATCTAAATAAAAGAGGCACATCAAGGGTAATTTCTGAGGTGATTTTAATCTCTTCAAACTAAAATCTAAAAAGGATTGGACTAATTTATGGTGTTTTACACCCAAAGCAAAGTTCTTTCATTATATACAGGTGGTCAATTCTGGTATGGTGGAGGGAACTGGAGTGACCCAGGATAAAGCTAGCAACCTTTGACAAGTGAACTGACACATGCTTTCACACTAGGATCTGTTTGAGTGGGATTTGTACTAGGTGGTGATAAGTACTGTGTTCCCTGTGATATTAAGTACACCATTTAAACCACTCTGCCACAGAAGCCCAAATAAATGGAGGAAGCCACCTACTGACAGCAACAGTATCAAAAATTAAAGTACATTTTCTATAGTCTCTTAATGTTTCTATAATTTTGTACTAATTTTTGAAAAATATTAACCCAGCATGATAGACTCAGCAGTATGTTGAAGGTTCATATGCTAATCATATAAAAAATATTTCAATCAAATAAACTGTCTTAAAAAGTATTTATTGACAGACAGATGGATATACTGGCTGATAAGATGATTTGTACACATCTAAATTACTTTGTTTTAGGTAGGAGATATAATGGCATATACAGGGGGTAGAGTAATTAACTGCATGTTTAAATGAAGAGAAATGACTTTCATATTAATATCATCAGCAAAAGATGAAAGTTATGTTAATAATGAAAAACATAGCATAGCAAATAAGTTAAATTTTTTTGATTGGAAGAACAGTAACTATCCATGATAAAGATAGTAAGCTGATGTTAAAACTTCAAAACCTGATCTAATAATAATCATGATAACTATGATTCTGCTTCATTGATTTTCACTTGGTTGGTTTTCAGAACTATAATTTCACTTAACTGCTTTCAGCACTACGATGATTTCACTTAACTGCTTTCAGCACTACGATGATTTCACTTAACTGTTTTCAGCACTACAATGATTTCACTTAACTGCTTTCAGCATTATAATGATTTCACTTAACTGCTTTCAGCACTATGAGGATTTCACTTAACTGCTTTCAGCATTATAATGATTTCACTTAATTGCTTTCAGCATTATAATGATTTCACTTAACTGCTTTCAGCATTATGATGATTTCACTTAACTGCTTTCAGCATTATAATGATTTCACTTAACTGCTTTCAGCACTGTGATGATTTCACTTAAATGCTGTCAGCATTATGATGATTTCACTTAACTGCTTTCAGCATTATGATGATTTCACTTAACTGCTTTCAGCATTATGATGATTTCACTTAACTGCTTTCAGCATTATGATGATTTCACTTAACTGCTTTCAGCACTATGATGATTTCACTTAAATGCTTTCAGCATTATGATTATTTCACTTAACTGCTTTCAGCATTATAATGATTTCACTTAACTGCTCTCAGCATTATAATGATTTCACTTAACTGCTTTCAGCATTATGATGATTTCACTTAACTGCTTTCAGCATTATAATGATTTCACTTAACTGCTTTTAGCATTATGATGATTTCACTTAACTGCTTTCAGCATTATGATGATTTCACTTAACTGCTTTCAGCATTATAATGATTTCACTTAACTGCTTTTAGCATTATGATGATTTCACTTAACTGCTTTCAGCATTATGATGATTTCACTTAACTGCTTTCAGCATTATAATGATTTCTCTTAAATGCTTTCAGCATTATGATGATTTCACTTAACTGCTTTCAGCACTATAATGATTTCACTTAACTGCTTTCAGCACTATGATGATTTCACTTAAATGCTTTCAGCATTATAATGATTTCACTTAACTGCTTTCAGCATTATGATGATTTCACTTAACTGCTTTCAGCATTATAATGATTTCACTTAATTGCTTTCAGCATTTTGATGATTTCACTTAACTGATTTTAAGGACTATGACTCAACTTCATTTATTTTCAGAACATTGATTCCACTTAATTGTTTTCAGAACTATGATTCCACCTACCACCTAATTAATTTTCAGCACTGTGACTTAGTGTAATTAAACAAAGATAAGCAATACATGTGAAATTTTTTGTATTCAAAATCATTTTAATCTTTATTATTTAAATATTGAGAATATATTTCATTTTGATAGCTCATCAATTTCAGAAAAGTGTTTCTTATGGGATGATAAATTCATGAGGTGATTAACCAATCAACTTCCTGCTGTTTCTATGGGAACATATTTCTGTTATGAATGTAACTTACAACAGTTTTTTCATCTATTGAATCATATGAATTTTAACATGTTTGATATAGTTTAAAAGCATTTTTAATCTAACATGGGTCACAGCAGGTTTGAAAAATTTGAAAATTAATAATATGATTCAAAAGGTTTTTTTCACACCAACTGAATTAATCTTTAGCACTTTAGGTTAAAAAAATTTCCAAAAATATGCACACTCTATGCATCTTGTATCACATAATTATAATTTATCAATCTTGCACTCACAAAAAGTGTTACCAGTGTTATTATAATTAACTTTGTCATGATAACGAAGTAATAAATTATGTGTATATTTAAAGAATTTATTCTATAACAGTCTTCTACAGCATTCATCATTACAATTAAAATGAACACTTCCAATATATCAAGCTTTTCTGATTATATAATGAGTTGTATAATTAATATAGTCTATAAACATTGTTTGGAATCTGTATATTTCTATATTTTATTACGTTTTGGGTGGAACAATTTCCTAAAATATGCATTCTATGCACTAAACTCAACACCATAATTACACAATTTGTTATCAATCTTGCACTTGTAAACGATGGTTTAGTACTGATATCTCACCAAATGTAATCGTCCTTTACAGGTAATGAGGCAATATATTACAGTTATGTTCAAAGAGGTAATTTTCTATCTAAAATATTTACACTATTAATTTAATCTTCTTTAGTCAGATAATACACTTTTCCGCTGCTGATATGAAACAACCTAATCCTCTGAAACATGTTGAGTTTAAAGAGGATATAGCGTCATGAACAACTTCTGACGATATAGTAAAGGTGTTCATCTAGGTAAGGTATAAGTGCTTTTAAATATTAACAGATAAGATGTGATAATGTCCAATGTAATTACTAATACATCTCCTGATATGGTCCCAAGTACCAAAAAGGTATACTTCAAAAGCTAGACTTGATTTTTGACCTGTAATAGTTCCAACTGCAGTAGAAACTGTCTGGTCCCAAGTACCAAAAAGGTATACTTCAAAAGCTAAACTTGATTTTTGACCTGTATTAGTTCCAACTGCAGTAGAAACTGTCTGGTCCAAAGTACTGAAAGGTATACTTCAAAAGCTAGACTTGATTTTTGACCTGTAATAGTTCCAACTGCAGTAGAAACTGTCTGGTTCAAAGTACTGAAAGGTATACTTCAAAAGCTAGACTTGATTTTTGACCTGTAATAGTTCCAACTGCAGTAGAAACTGTCTGGTCCCAAGCACTGAAAAGGTATACTTCAAAAGCTAGACCTGCAATAGATCCAACTGTAAAAGAACATGTTGAATCATCTTAGGTCTGAAGAATTTTTTTTATTATTATCCTTTTGTCAAAAAAATTCATTGACTTTTGTCTGCTTCATAATAAAACTGAAAAATATTTGGAGCAAAAATATAAGCCAAAATCAATTTTTTAGAGCCAGAAATTATGAATTATTTCAGAAGGCCATATGTGAGGTGCAAAAGCCATTACCAAAGCATTTTTACAAGCTTTTTTGGTGGGTGGATGAAAAATGAAATGTTAAAAATCTATATGATATATTTGGCATTTGTGGTCAGTACATCTATATCTGACCAATATGGCTGACAAGGATAAGCATATGTAACAGAAAGATGATTTCTTTATTTAACCGATCAATTGGCTAATTATCCTTCAGATGATTACATTAGCTAGAAATACCTTGAATGATATAAAACTGGCTACTGAATAAATGCTAATCTAGATCACAGTCATTAAGAAACATTTTATAGATAAATTTCCCATTTAATTGATCATCAACTACTTAGATAAAGAAATAATGTCAAACCATTTATATATAGGTTAAAAGTAGTTTTATGTTTTATACACCAGCTAGCAGCTCTAAATGAGTTCTTGTACAAATGTCACAGTTACAAAATTGATATGTGTGAGAGTTAGTGAAATGGATTTTACATCTGAAGTATTTCACTTATAAGACACTGCCAACAATAGCTAGTTTTGCAAAAATATACATCAATGTATTGTAACATCAGAATTGAGTCAGGGTTTTTCTTTTTAGCTTACCAATGCCTTAGGTATGGCTATCAAATTAAAGTTCTCAACTTAAAAGACCCAATAATGTTCATTTCTAAATGCTAAGTTGATGTCAGAAAAAAAATCAAATCTTTATTCATTTTCAAATCCTGGTCAGAACTGGCCAGGGTTTGAAACCCCAACTTTGTATTTATATAATGGAATGAGTGTTATATTCCATTAACTACTTTGGAGGTAAAAATATCAAAGGAAAATGATATATAAATATGATATACATGCATTCCTAACAGATATGATATATAAGTAAATAAAACATGATATAGTACATTGTTATATATATATTGTTTAAGGTATAGTTGCCAACCAGACTTGTACATTTAGTAATACATTTCAGACAAACAAACCATATGTCTGCTTTCATCATTTGACATTTTGTTTATTTTCCTTACATAATGTAAAATAATCATCAATTTAATTTTTGTACAAGTTTTGGCATTTATATTTTATCACTTTAAGTAAAGCTGTATTCCACATGTTTTATCAAAACCAGTGCTGTAAGTTTTCTGTGCTAAGTCACCTTTAACTTTCAACTTCACCTTATCATTGCATGAAATGCAGATTTCAAATTGCCTGTAAAAAGCGCGTTTTAAATTCTCATGTTACTGGAAGCAATGTCATTTATATAAATTATGCTTTAAAGAATTTCATAATAAAATCCGAGATAAATTAACAAAATTGCAATAAGAGCATTCAAACAAAATCAACTTGTTCATAAAGGCCGCTTTTAAACGTTCCCTTGTTATCTACAAAGAACAAGGACACAAAGATGTCAAAGAAATACACGGATACAAGATAGAGAATTAGAAATAAACAGATGGCATTAACATAGAAAGGAATGGTTAAAGGAGTATTGATGGTGATATACACCCGCAGTTTAATATTATTGGTTAATATGAAGGAAACCAGAAAGCCCTTGTAACAGAACCAGAAGCAGACAATTTATCATTGATACAAGCAAGTAATATCATAGACATGCATCTTCATTTTAAATGTAAAAGATATTGCATGAAAAATAACTGTAATTTTTCAGATTCACAACTTTTTGGTTTTTCATGAAAAAGATGCAAGAAACAAGGTGAAATAATGTAAATAATGTGCCAAATGAGAAAGGGAGAAAGATAGAGATTTGCTATCAATAATACATTATCAAGTTATGAAGTATAAAACATACGTCTAAGTATTCAGCAGAAAAATGGTTAAACAACTAATTACCTACAGAGAGGAAGTAAGGAAGCCAAATGACAGTACCCAATTATAGTTTGTCTGGTTTCCTGCTATAATTTGATACTCATGAAACTGAATTCTATCAAGTATCATTATACAACGGGTCAGAACTCAATTATTTCATTATATCATGTTTTATTTTCTAACTGAAGATAATAAGGTTAAAATTCTGTGTATAAAAGTCACCTGTTGATGACAGAAGACAAAATCAAATAGTTTTTTTTTTTTTTTTTTCGAATGCTTATTTGTCAGTTCACTTGCTGAAAGCTTGTGGTTTTCTCCAGACACTGCAGTTTCCTCCACCATTTCTGAACTGATGGTCTCAATATAAATAAAAGATTCTTGACTGGGATGTAAAATGCCATTAATCCAATCTCCTTGTAAATTTGAATAAATTACTCTTTATTTTACCGGAATAGTTCCGGTTACTCCAACAAGGATATCTCAAATTATGAGATATAATTAGTCAAATTATTTTCTCAAGAATATACTACTAAAAATCAATATTAAATCAGTTCCTTAACTTGAAGTTAAAATTTCTGTTCCATCTCCATTCCATACCATAAAATACTCAAATGGCTTCAAATAATATGGCTTCTTTTATTAAGATACAGTCTCAATAGAGTTATAACCTTGGATTGTTTCCATTTTTTACTTAGAATTCGTTCTAAAATAGTTAGCATGATCACACCAAGTACCAGTATGTAACAATCATCTATTATTTGCAATAAGTTACATTATGTTTTTATTTTAATTTTTTAATAAAAAATTCTTTAAAAAGAACTACTTAATCATTTATTATTTTAATTTTTTATCAGTTTATTTATTGGAATAAATAAATTCAAATTTATAACAGAATGTTTCACTTTTCAATCATGATTCAGAACCCTATGGTAACAACTTTCATTTCATATTTCAAAACTGGCATTAAAGTTTAAAAACAAACGAAGACAGATTTCACATGATTACAAAGTAATTTACATCTCCACTATCTTGTGAATTGTAAATTTTACAAATTGTGAGTGGGTCGTAATCATCTTTGATAAACTGAGGTCGATGATTGATATCACTGGTACAGTAGCCTCCCTTTGACAGATTGTCATTCTAATCTCCCTTAATCTTGAACTTAGGATAAGTCAACGTATTTTGATTTCCCAGTGGAGTCTGCAATTACTAGACTGAAATGTTTATCTTTGTAAGAATATTGACTTTATAAAAATCATTAGGAATTCTTAACATCAGTATAAATGACATTGTTAGGATGGTCTCTATAAGCAAGATGAATACTGAAACAAAGATGATTTTTGTGAGGTGAAGACAGACAGGCGTCTTTCAAAACAATTTGTAACAGCTTTTATTTTTGCCTGTCATGATTTTCAAAAAATGCAATGAGATCAGATGCTTTTGAAGTAAGTCAATTCTGATTGGCTTATCAAAAGCTTATGATAGCTTTGATTGGTTCTATTCTTGGACAATGGGAAATCACCGTTGTCTATTTTTAGGGACCTCAAGGGCAATTTGGAACATATTACCCTCACGGGCAGAAATGTGTGGTGAACATAACAATTTGTCCAGGACAGCTCAACATGTTCTCAACCAATCAAAACTGAGAAAAATCAGTAGTCACATAATAATGTCTTTTAATAGGTAAATATATCAATAAGAATGATTCCCATTTGGCAAGTTGAATGTATTGAAAAAATAAATTATTTCAACAACATATCAAAATTTGAAATCAACACAGATACATCTACTATTTTTGGGGGGGTAAGAGTTACAAATATGATGATTAATTAGGTAAGTAAGATTGTACAGCACAATGTAATAAATATTGATCATTTATTAGTCCTAATGTGCAGTTAAAAACATTTTTGGTTCATTACAACAAGAAGGTATGATTTAAGCAATACAAGGGAGGATGGTTCAACCCATACAGGAGAGGAAGGCAACACTCATAAAGAAGATAAAAGTTCAATCTAAACAAAGGAGATGATGATATGCCAGGCTAGTTATATGGAAAAAGGTACTCTGATCTTGAAGCAGATTTCATACCACTCGATCACAAGGGACTTCTTAAAGATCAGTTTTAAAAAACATGAAACTATTTTGTAAAATTCATTAAAACTTTGTTTGCTCAATGATTGCATCTTCATTCTGAAACGTGTCCTTGTGACCTGGGTTTTAATTTGCTGTCCTATATTCCTAGCCTGTAAAGATCAACGATTACACACGTAATTAACTTGTACTTCTGTACAATCATTGATTACTTAAGTTGTTTTTGGTTTCTGTGCTCTCCTAATATGAGATTATTTTGTTCTACTAAATTAACCTATCATCAAGTCTATAATGATCCTAATCTCTGATTGACCAATCTTGACATCAACTTCGGAAACTTAAGAATAAGTTTGATAAAATTCATTTGTAAACATTGTATGGTTAAAAAAGTTATATCAATTACAAGGAAAAAATGGTCCAAATTGACAAACTTGAGGTCATATTGGTTAACTACTAACAAAAGGGGAATAAAAAACAAAGAACATTAAATTTAGAACAGCTTATCTCTTTAACAAAGAACATTAAATTTAGAACAGCTTATCTCTTTAACAAAGAACATTAAATTTAGAACAGCTTATCTCTTTAACAAAGAACATTAAATTTAGAACAGCTTATCTCTTTAACAAAGAACATTAAATTTAGAACAGCTTATCTCTTTAACAAAGAACATTAAATTTAGAACAGCTCAGCCCAAAAAAAAATCAAATTTGAACTTGAGCTACATTTTATCAGTATTTATCTGTATTGAAAACTTAATTGGTTAAAGATAAACTTAAATTCCTAATAAGAAACACAAAGTATATTAGATACTTGTTGGATGGTTTTAATGTTGTTTAACACCACATCAACAATTTTTTAGCCATTAGCAATGACAGCAAGTTAATTATTAATCTCTAAGGATTAATCTGTAAAAAAAAAACCACTTCAAGTATGTGCGAATTGTGCAAGTGTGTAACATGGTCTGCCATGAACTCAAGGGGCAACTTTATGTTGAGGTACAAGCTCACCCAGTCATTATACTGTATACAAGCATACCATTCCCCCAGTCACATTAATCTGACACTAGTTGAACTAGTAGCTACTCTATCCTCTTAAAGCAGAACACCAGACAATATCTCCAATTATAACTTCTTATATATGACCTAGCAGAGTTCAACTTGTGACTTTCAGATCTGGATACAGAGGTTCTATCTCTTAAGCACCAAGGGGGTCAGTATGATAGATGAATCTTCTGTTGTATGAGCTCTTACAGTTGTAGGTAGGAATATATACACCCTGCCATGTAGATGATACAAGTAATGTAGATCATTAATTGAGTAACTAATATTTTTACATGATTGGTGTTTGTGACTTATTTTTCTAATTCATATGTCATTTAACATATGTTCTGTGTGTGAAATTGGAATTTTCATATGTGTTCAGTTAAACATGTTAAATTCCATGACTAAATAAAGATTTACAGAAAATATGATAGGGTATGAATAACAGAAACAATACAAAATGCCTATGTTTGTCTGAAAAATAAATGTCTTTCAATTAGCATTAGCAAGGTTAATTTTTCTTCATAAAGCAAGAACAACTACCTTTCCATCAGCAAGAACAATTATTTTTCATAACCGGTAACCGGTAACCATCTTCTCATTAGCAAGAACAATTGTCTTTCCATTAGGAACAACACTTGTCTTTCCATTAGCAAGAACAAATGTTTTTCATCAAGAATAACCATCTACCCATTATCATGAACAATTGCCTTTCCATTATCAAGAACAATAATTATTGTCTTTACATTAGCAAGAACGATTGTCCTTCAAATAACAACAATTGTCTTTCCGTTAGGAACTACTGATTGTTTTTCCATTAGCAAGAAAAATTTTCTTTTCATTAGCAACAACAACTGTATTTCTATTATCCAGAATAATTGTCTTTCCACAGAGTGACGGGCATAAAAACTACAACATTAATTGACAGGTAAGAAGAACACTTACCTTTGTGACACCACCACTACTGCTACTGTCTGTGGTTCCTGATGTGGCAGTGGAATTAATTGATGTTAAAGAACCTCTTCTTTCCATTGGTAAATCAACCACTGAAGCAACATCAGCTTCTATTTTTCTGTAAAAAAATACATTTAAATAATTAAGCTCCATGAATGAATAAAAAACATTTTGCAGGGGCATTAGTGAATTAACAACTTCTAGTTAACTACTTACAAATTAAACAGTAAACATGTTATGGGTACTAGCTTTATACCTAGTACAGACTAGTCTCACATCAGTTATTAAATTTTCTCCCATAGCCAAACGTCTAAGAGCAATAGTGTGATTAAGTTATATTTAAGTTACATTTTTGAGTTTGGAAATAAACTGAAGAAAAAAAAACTTATAAACAAAAACAGAAAAGAATAGCCTTTGGGACTTCCAAAATACTGTGGCAATAAGTGAGGTCAAATAATTATTGATGGAAGTTTGAAACTTCAAAAATACAAGGCAAAAGACCAGAGGCAAAGTCAATGAGGTCATGTGACAAACTGAGAAGACAAAGTTATTAAAGGAACCATGTTTTACTGTGATAAATAAAATAAATTTAGCATCAACAAACTTAGATAGTTTTTTTTTTATATTCTTAATGAGAGGGGAAATTATTTTAAGTTTTGTGGATATACTTAAGTAAGCTAAAGTAGCACAGTGCTAAATTCTGAAACTTAAATAAGACTTTTTTCTTTTTGAGTAAGAAATAAAAATAAATAAAATATATTTCAATAAAACAATACTCACGGTTGTTTGTAAATAGAGCCTAATACAGGTTCCTTGTTAGCTCTGAACATTGGTTCTAAGAAGGTGGGTTGTTTGGTTCGGAGGGCTTCATGTATATACTGCATTCTATCTTGCATTAACTCTCGTAGTTTCTTCACCCAAATTTGTTTGCTTTCCAGTGAGGAAGACTTAGAATATATAAATATACACATGTATTATTATAAAATTATAAAAATTCTTTAAATAATGACAGATACTGAACAAATATGTTCCTAAGAAGGGAGTGGTAAGCATAGTAATAATGGTAACACATATCAACTATGAGACCTTGGTTTAACTTTAAACTTTACGATTTAAAAAAGGAAAGAGTGGTAAGCATGGTAATAATGGTAACACATATCAACTATGAGACCTTGGTTTAACTTTAAACTTTACGATTTAAAAAAGGAAAGAGTGGTAAGCATGGTAATAATGGTAACACATATCAACTATGAGACCTTGGTTTAACTTTAAACAATACAATTTAAAAAAGGAAAAAGTGGTAAGCATGGTAATAATGGTAACACATTTCAACTATGAGACCTTGGTTTAACTTTAAACAATACAATTTAAAAAAGGAAAAAGTGGTAAGCATGGTAATAATGGTAACACATTTCAACTATGAAACATTGTTTAACTTTAAACAATACAATTTAAAAAAAGGAAAGAGTGGTAAGCATGGTAATAATGGTAACACATATCAACTATGAGACATTGGTTTAACTTTATACGATTAAAAAAAAGAAAGAGTGGTAAGCATGGTAAAGAATGCTCAAATCATATTAACAATAGAACTACTGTTCGACTTCAAATGTCACAAGTGATGAGAGATAGGGAAATTTGCTTGAAAAAAAAACCCCGATTTTTAAATTTAGTTTTTTCATTCTTCATAAAATATAAGACTGGTAGACAGTAAAACCTGGTTTTATTAATACAGTAAATCTCCATAAATGATATACCGGTAAGTGATTTACAAAGCTATGCAATACCACTATAACTAAACTATAACTCTTTCTTGAATATGTATAAAAGAAAATCTCAGAAGTAGAATCTAAAAATATTTTTAAATGTGGAAAAGTGCTTAAAAGTTAGAGATAAACAAATGTATATTCCCATGCATAGAAAGATTCAACAGTAGGAATATTTCTGTTTGGAGATTTAAAAAGAAATTTTCAATAATGATAAGTTATATAATTTTAACAGCAACAGCATTTTTCATTAATTTCCATGGAGATCAGATAAAATCTTTCATAACAATCAATCAGTTCCGGGATCGTAGAGAAAACGAGAGTGTACACATAAATACCCAACCTTTAACTGACAAACTTTCTTACATAAGCACCTGACTAAAGGGATTATAACCTTATTACATCCCAAAGCAGTTAAATTAAAAAACAACGAGCTGACCAGTAAATAACATTTTAAAAAACTTTCCTTTCTGACTTGTAGTCCACAAGGATTGTATAACACCTAAAGTCAGATATCATAAACCTGAACACTTTTTTATTTCAATTACATAGAAAGTATAAGAAGAGCAAAATTATAGGAAAGGACATATATGTAATAAATGGTATACTGAGTATGTGGAGTTTCTTAAAAATTTCCATTTATAGTATTGTAACTGTAAAGTAATATTTAACTATGTAACATATAAGTATAGGAACTTTCATATAAATACAAGAATTTATAATTAATTTTAAATGAAGGTAAAAAGTATATATATGGTATGCATTGTTTGAGAGGTAGAGTGGTGCAATAATGGAGTTAACCTGTGTACCATCTGATTTCCCACTGAAATATACCAAAAATTCCCCACTGAAGGATAAGTGATTCATGAACATTATTAAAACTTCCCAATGAAGTATATATGGATAATATATTATATGATAATTTATTATATAAGAACATCCCACTGAACTATATATGAGTTATGAAAAGATATGCCACTTAATCGAATATTGGATAATAGCATATATTGGATAATCATATAGGATTTTTGAAATCTAAAACCATTTTCTATGTAGTCTATTTAAAAATACCTGCAAATTTGTATAGCCAAACATGTCCATCTCACTTAATTGCCCAACCCAATCCCTAACCATCACTAATAATTTTAAATTCTCAGAATTTTTCTCTGTGAAAAACATTTATAACATAATTAATATCTTACACATAGATATTTACACGCATGTTAAGGATTTGGTATCAGATGACACACATGTTAACCTCATCATGTATGGTAAATTATTGGAAGTTTTTTTATGCTTCATTGTTTTCTTACTTACTTACTAAGTATATACCATACCTATGATATTAATTTACAATGATATCTTTTATCAAGCAGGAAGTTCAATAAATAAAAATTGTAATTTTGTATCTGAACGATACTGATTGTATGGAGTATGAGACAAATGGATTTATGTAAGACAACCCAAGGGAAGTAACTACTACATTCTGTAAAACTGATTACTGACCAAAGTCATTCCAACATTGCCCTTGGGTTAGTTTTTTACATACTGATCTGAATATTTACATATATTTCTATAAAGTTGCAAATGACTCTCATTTGGTCTTTTTTCTTCGTTTTTCCTCTTTCAGCAGTAAGCTAAAGATTTATTTTGAAATTTTTTTGTAATAACAACAGTTTTTGTGATCCACAAAATTTTATTTTAACCTAAGATGCATTATATCTATGATTTTTAATCATCAGATTTAAAAATTGATTATGCTAATCATAGATTTGACTCATCTGAATCAGGCTCATTATAATTAAACAATGAATTAACCGTTCCAACTTTTAAAAAAATGCTGTTGGCATAGCATATCTGCACATTCTATCCATAACATAATCACCAAACACATAACTTTGTTACAGTGGGTACACCTGAGCTTTTTTTTAACTTATTTACCTTCATTTAAGAAGAGTTCCACATCCTTTAATCAGTTAAAACTTCTTATTACATATTGTTAGCTATAATTAACCAAAATGATTGGATTTCTGGGTGGAGTAATTCTATTTAAGACAAATTTACTTGTCTTGCGGATGAAAAATATTAAAGTTTATTGAGAGCCCTAAGCCAAAACATTTTCCATATGACCATCAAAAACTTGACAATAAGGCATTAAACTAAGATATGACATATTTTCTTTGTACAGTTGAGCCTTAGAGAAAAAAATTAATCTAAAATTTGAGATATTCAATTTCTAGATTGAGGTTGGTTTGTTGGTTGATTGAATGTTGTTTCACATCACATCAGCAATTTTTCAGCTATTCATAGCAAGACAATTTTCCTTTATTTCAAGAATGTGTAAGTAGAACTGGTAGTAGAAAGTTTTTTTTTTTTTTTAGTGATGAGTCAATAACTACTTACTTTCAGTATAATTCTGCAGTCTGATATCGGAACTCTACCTGTCCATAATGCAAATTTTGTTTCATCTCCTTCTATATGCTCTGTTATATTAACTTCAGAAATCTTTAAAGAATAAACAAACAATTAAAATGAGTATATTTTGTATGTACTAATTGATAACATAAAGGTATAAAAAACATTTGGTGACTTTTTAAAATCCAATATTTCAGACTATTCACACCACTTACATGTATAAAATTTAAAAAACTGCAGAATAAACTATAAAAATATTCAATTTAAGATATATTTATCTACATCAGTATTAGATGGATGTTATGGAGGAAGAGGTGGTAGTGTGCAAGGCTGGTGGTTGGTAGTGATAGTGGTGGTGGAAAAAGGAGGCAGGAAAAAGGAGGCGATGATAGTGGTGATGGATACGGCGGATGTTGTGGAAGAATTGTTTGTCAATCTAGTAATATTAAGTTGAGGATTGTTTCACTCACATTATAGCTGTCAGATCAGTAAAACAAACTGTCTGAAGTAGATCTCTGACAAGCAAACTGACAATTTTCTCTCACTAGGATCTGATCTAGTGAGAGGCACTGAAATCTGTACATTCATAAAGAAATCTATATAAAACATTTTATATAAAATCTAATTTTTTAGAATTTTTTTGTGTGTGTCATTTAGCATAAAAATGATTAGGAACATGAGAAATTGTATTATGTGAATGATACTGATTTGAAAACTTAAAAAATATTCAAAATCATGGATTCGTTTCTAAACAAAGTTTATTGTGTAAAAAGAAAAATTATTGCTGAAACAGAATTGAGACTGGACTGATAATCTGGAGAAAACAAAAAATACGACAACAAACATTTTTTATTTACTTACCATTAATTTAAACTTATGTACATATTTAACCTTTCCATTATTGTCCTTGACTTCTTTAGCGAATATCAAACACACATCAAATAAAAATAAATGTCTCTCTCTTCCTTTCTTAATTAATTGTTTTGGTTCCCACACTGTAAATGTATCCTGGAGACAAACTTCTCCGAGGGCCTCTAGATCATCCTCAAGTCCTTCTAACATACTTATGTGCATGGCATCATTAGCCTTCTTAGGAACGCTCATCATTACTTCTAAACCATCCTGAAAACAACATAAACCAAATTCAATAAAATCTATCTATAAAATTCATCTCTATATAAAGATTGCCTGTCTATAAAAATGATTGTTTTAACTTCTCTGCACTTTAAATTTCAAAAAAGAACCCTCTGTTAACTGTGGTTAAAATAATATTATTTATAAATATTTAATAATAAACAAGTGACACCAGTATTAATTGGTGATAATCATATACATAACAGTTTCCTAGAATTAGCTAAATCAATTTTTATTTTTGTTATTTTTATGAGTATAAAGTTGAATGTTTATTGTCTTTGACTTTGATGAATGAATCTTAAATTTTGGGAGAACCTGAACTTCTTTACCAGACTATAAACAATTACCAGTATTTTCACCCTAACTAAAATAAGTCTGGATACAAGTTTCTCCAACTTAAATGTCTAAAAGTTTCTGACGATTTTTTTATGTCCCAGTAACTAAATAAATCAGTTAAATTACTTATTTTACTTCTTTTAAAAACTTTTATTCTGTTATGTATTGCTCAAATGACTTTATAAATATTGCTCTTTAATTTGTTAAAACAACTGCAACCATTAGTTTAATCTCCCTTTGATTGTCATTTATTAAAACTGCATTAATTCAAAATAAGCTGAACTAATTGAATTTTATTCACACAGTTTGAGATAATAAGATTCAACAAAGGTCTACAATTTTCAATTTAATATTCAGTTCTTGGCAAAAGACCCATGTCTGATCCATCAGAAGATCAAACCAGAGGTTGTCAGTACCTGCAATCTCTCTACCTACTGAGCAGTACAGTAGATTCCACTTAATTGCATACCGGTTAATTGCATATTCCGGTTAATTGCATAATTTTTCTATGCACCAAACCATTTCCTATTTAAACAATGTAAAAAATTCCGTTTATTTGCATAAACAAAAGTCTAAATTCCGCTTAATTGCATAAACAAAAGTCTAAATTCCGCTTAATTGCATAAAAATTCTGAAAATTATGCGATCTTGGTCTGAAGTTTCATGATTACAAAATATATTTGCCGACAATGCAAAGGTAACCTCGACAGATGTTTACATTATATAAACATGTGTACAGGTAACACCAGGTGAGATATGAAGCCAGTTAATTAGTGTTCACTTTGTAGAGTAGTCATCCAATTGGTCTGTCAATAAGCGTTTGTCAGGAAACGTAATTAATTATGTTAAACCAATTAAAAAGGGCTATGACAGGTGAAAAATTTGTACCCGGGTCACACAAGTTTTATAACGATTTTTTTTAACTGAAATTTATTTCCATTACATTTTCTAAACCCAGACATGGTTTTACTGGAACTTCGGTGCTGGGTTTTTCAAACAAAGATTAAATAAAGCCAAAAACATTTTTTAAATTAATGTTTTTGTTAACATGGTTAAGGAATGTGTATCATTGTATGTACGTTGACTGTTATCCCATAGCAAGTTTAATAACATGTATATACAGTTCTTTTTGGGTAAAATCAATCAATCATACCTCAATCAAATGCTTTATTCTTTATTTATTATTTCCTCATTAAGATAAACTGGTTGAAATCATCGTTTACGGCTGAAAAACCCTTTATGTAGCAAGTTTTGTCGGTATACAGATTCAACATCAAAGACATTTTTTCACATAAGGAAGTGACGTTTTATTCATTAATTTCATTGGATCAGACCTAGTTACACATAACAACGGGAATTTCCAATTTATGACTGATCGAATAATTGGTCAATAAACAATTAAAATATAACTTTGTATTAAATTAATAACAAGATAAGACATCTTTCAATTTAATTACACAAAATCTGTTTGAAATTTAATTTTACCGGACATCGTGCACGTTGTCAAGCAACTGGATTTTTTCTATGTCACATTTAAAAATAGATTATCGGTACCGTGAAAGGGAGATAACTCGAACAGTATAACTCAGTGCCATGTGCGAACACGTGGATTTTTAAAAAGAAGTAAATAAACAATACGAATATCGCGAGTGTTAAGCAACAATGAATTAAATACCAACAGATGTTCTAGTTACATACATTTTCTAGGATTAAACACAGATCGATGGTCTGAAAGAAAAGTCCACCCATACCGCATTTTGGAATCCCATGTAAATACAAGGTTGAAAACGATCAGCTAGAATTTTAAATCTTTATTTAGTAAAGAAAATATATTACAAGTCTTGAGATTTTAATTACATGTAATTAAATATTTTTTTTCAATTATCTTTAATTATTTATTTTTTTATGTCAAAGGAATTACAAATTTTCTGCTGATTCTACAGTACACCGACTTTGATGTTTACTAAAAAAACGGCCTCACCGGGAGTATCCGTCAATCGATCAGCTAGAATTTTTAAAACATTATATACAAATTAAAAAAATAATAATTTTTTAAATTTTTTTATTCTGAATTATTTATTTCATTTTTTAATTTCAAAGTAATAACTTATTTTCTGTTGTTTCTACAGTGTTCTATGATGCCTACACAAGTACTAAAATGGCCCCAACCCATGTATCCATCAATCAATTGTGCCCAAGGGGCATTTTCGGTTATTTGCATATTCCGCTTAATTGCATAAAATTTTCTGACACACAGGCTATGCAATTAAGCGGAATCTACTGTAATACATAGTCAACGTATATATACATATATATATATATACATACCTTTATTTCACCTGTGTGTTCCTCACAACAAGATAATAAATCTTTTAACAATAACTGGTATTTAGTAATTCTCTGTACTGGTTTAATTAAGTAGGATGCTAATGGTTCATTTAGTTTATGTTTAGACTGTAACTCCTATTGATAATAAAACACAGGTAAAATTTTAATGATTATTCATTAATTATTTCTTTGATGTATTTTCCAAAAAGGTTGACAATCAAATAAGAAATGACAGTTAAGTCTTTAATAGTGACCACCTCTAAATAAAGACCACCTGTACATCAAGATTTGTATTTAAGGTCTCTCTGTGTCATGTTTCAACCAAAATCAACCTCTACATAAAGACAACTGGTCTACATCCACATTTTAGGTCTAGTAGATGGTCTCTACAAAGTTTTTACTGTTTTTTACACTTGATATCAATGAGGTGATGAATACTACCAAAAAAGTTTTTTGCTACAAAACAATGTTTGTCGTTTAACTTGAATAGAGTTTTACAAAAATGTTGATCTAAAGCATGAATTAAAACTAGGTTTTTATTCCATCAGAGAAGTAACAGGTATAATGTAGTTTCCTGAACTATGTATCTAAAAACAAGGTGCATTATTTCTGAAGTCCTTCAAATGACCAAACGAAAACTATGTCACAAAGATCTACATAATTTTATCAAAATCAATGCATACCTGAAGATATATTAAAGAAGATATATTGAAGAAATGTAGTAGATTTAGATGTAGTAAATGCCATAAGATTTTTCTTAAAGCAATAACAGACTCACAAAACTTCTAACTTAAAATGGATTTAACACTTTGTCTATCAAAAGACTTTAACCAAGACATATTTGATGAGAATGTTGAAACTTATTCCAGTGGTATGGTATAAATAAGCTCTTTTGTACTTTGTACAGACAAACTTGTATACAATAAATGGTAATTACCTCAAAGTATGTTGAAGCTTGTTCTACTAGAAGCTGGTTGGAATCTGGTTTATTTTTACAATAGAACACATACATGGTAAACTTCTGAGCCTGTAAGAAGTATAAAAAAAATCAGCAAATCTGATCATGTGTCACTAGCTTAATGACCAAAGGGCACCATAAACTGTGCAGTATAAATAAACATGTACATGTATATGGATGGATGCTGGTCTATACTATAATATATACTATAAAGTCTGTAGATTGAAATTATTTGAAATCTTTGATTTAATTTACTTGTGTAAAAAATTTTCAAAATGATCTACAAACATGGCAATCCATGACTGATTTTGCCTATGTAATTTTTCAAATTCATGCTATTACATGAACACACAGACCTTACACCATAAAAAATTCTGCTGTGAACATGTAATGGTCAGTTATAGGTTTTTGCCATTAATACCAACAATGACCATCTTCAATTACAGCCAATCATGTATGATAAAATTTTGAATCTTTATCAAAAAATAGGACCTTCTAAACTTAATTTTATTTTGATTGGCTTTAGTAGTTTCAGAAAAGACTAAAGATTTAGGAGGCATGTGCATACAAACACGGGCATGTACATACACAAACAGGCATGTACATACACACAAAGGCATGCACATAAGCTTTACCCTAATTCTGTTAGGTCAGTTGAATATTGTCAAACAATACATACCCATGTAACAAAACAATGACCAACATCCTCTGGCATTGTTTCATATTTCTCAAGTTCCTTTAAAAATACTCTGAAAAATTAATAAAATGTGAAAATTTATGTGACAACAATATTTGTAAATCATTCAATTTAGATACATGAACACTTCTTGAATTTTAATGATTTTAATATTTCAATATTTCATACTACAGGCAAACGACTTTAATCACATAAATTAATATCTTTCATCATATTTTCCTTTTTTCCACCACATTAAAATAATCAAATGTAGGATTTATAGTCCTGTTACAGTTCATTAAAACCAGTGTTATTTTTAAAAAAAAAAAAAAAAAAAAAAAAAAAAAAAAACACCTTTCATATTTCAACTAAAAAGATCCTCTATATAAAGACCACCTGTCCACTAAGACCAGTGTTTCAAGGTCCCTGTTGCTTTTTATTTTAACCCAAAAGAACCTCTATACACAGACCATCTGTCTATAAAGTTCATATTTCAGAGGTCTCGTTAGAGGTCTTTAAATACATACATATATGAACATACTGTGTGGTAAGGTAGACATATTGTTTCAGTCCTAAATATAAAACTGACCTGTTATGGAAGTCATAGATTTCTTCTATATTACCAAATATAATTCTGTGTTTACCATTAATACCTGCTGGAATGTTACTATTACTGTCCAACATTTCATTTAAGTAGCACTGTAAAAACACAAATACATCCATATGTTACATGTGTCAATAAAATAGAAAAAAAAATCAACAATTTATTTTAATGTGTACATGTGTGTATTAAAATAACATTTTTCATATTTTATGTGCATTAAAATACATTGTACATTACGATAAAAAATAACATAATATCACATGTTCAATCAAAGCAACTAAAGAAACCATGTTTTTACTATTCTTTCTTTCTTTTTTCTTTTTTTTCTGCCATATTTGAGATTTAAAAATACAAAGACTCCACTACTTCTATGTCTCTTGGGAACCCAGGAGAGACCATAAAAAATTAATGCCCTATGTCACAGTAGGCATGGCATGATAAATGTATATGTATTAACCTGAATATACTGCAAAGGTCAAATTTCTGCCACTTCCTCGATAGCAGGTGATATCATAATATAAGTGAAATATTCTTGACAAGGTGTTAGACATTTATAAGGCAAAAATAACAAATGATAAATAATGTTCCTACCTTTATACATATTTCTAAGTCTTTAACATAAGTCCTTTCTGTTTGAAGTAATTCTGCCATAATGAATCTGAAAATAGATTTTACTTATAATTTCTGGTAATGTTAAAATATATAATTACATCAGTTGGCTAACAATTCTACTATGTAAAAAGGCCAGTGTTTGACCATGTTGTCATGAAGCATCTCAGTTTGACAACAGTCAATCAGTGTGTTTGAAACCCTGCATTCTGCTAAAACTCATTTATCAGGTTATGATAATGCTTACACCCTGAAATTATGTGTTCATAAACTTGATTACTTAACCGAGCATACCCTTTTCAGAAGAAAATATGTAAAATCAATATTTAAGAATATAATATTGATAGTTAACTAAGTATAAAATGATGTTATAAAACATACTCTCGTCTTTTAGCAGATCTACGTTTTTCTTCCATTAATTCCTTTGGTGTGTGTTGTTGTATTTTATCCTCAATAGAAGAATCACTGTGTCTTTGTTCTTCTTTTTCTTTCTGTTCCTGAAAATATAATATAAGTCAAGTCAATGCAGCTATTTATGATAAATTTTGCATGGCAATAACTGCCTATTGTTTACTGCAAATTAAAACAGTCTTTTAAGAAACAAATACCACCCATCTCCAACATTGTCTGACAGCCAAATCAAACATTTGACTTTGTGAACTCTGACCTACACACCTAAAGAGAAAACTTATTAAATTATTTAATTATTCAATCATATATTTTGTAAAATTTAAAAAGAAAAGAGTCATGAAAAGACCCAGTTTTTTGCATTTTATTTTGGTTGGCCCCAAATCTCATTTAGAAGATCTGAATATCAAAACTGGAAGGCCTGTGAACACGTCTTTAAGAACTGTCAGTAATCTGTAGAAAAAAAAACACTAAATGTCATTCATATTCTATACATCTATACTATGAAAACCTTCAATTTAACCCCATATTTTTATTTTTAACAATAGGTGTAGATGTCTAATTAAAGTCAAGTGTTTGTTATAACTTCTGTATTTTCAGTGGCAACTAAAATCAGTTCCTGGTGTTGTAATATCACCAGCGCTTACAGAAATGAACAAACAAAACAACCTACCTCTTCCTTGACACCAAGGGTTGTCTCTAATTTTTGTCTATATTTCTCCATTCTTGATGCAAAATCTTTGTAACGCTTATCTACAGCAGCTCTCCATTGGACAATGGAATTAGCATGCAGGTTACCCTTAGCAACAAAACCATCAGCCAATGAAAGAAGAAGTTTTACACTTTCTTTTGTCTCCTGAAATATAAATGACACCAAATTCAGACATGTGAAAAAAACCCATTGGCCAGTTCATTGAAGGGTTGTGGTATCTGGTTTGTATTTTAAAACCACTGCAGATTATATTAAATTAATGGTGTTTTACTTATGTCAAAATTTTTCACTTAACTTGGGTGGTCAGTTCTGGAACAGTGAAGAAACTGGAGTGCCCTTAAAAAATCCCACCAATCTTTGGCAAGTGAACTGGCAAACTTTCTACCACTAAGATCTTCCCAAATGAGATTCAAACCTAGGCACACTTTAGACCATCAGACCACTTATGAAATGGAAAACTAGCAAATCAGCTCTTGCAATGAAACTCATATACACATTTTATGTTTGATCTTGCTTTATACTGGTATTCTTTCAGACACAATCTTATAAGACCATAATGATAAAAAATGTTTCTAGATTGTTATATGGTTCTAGTAATAAAATCTGAAAGGTAAGTTAGAAAGGATATTATTAAGTTTAAAATTTAAAAACAAGAGGCCCATGGGCCTTAATGCTCACCTGAAGATATGTCCAATATTGTTTGCAAAGTGCAATAGACAATTTATTAAGTGCAGAAACTTTAAAAGTTTTCTCAAGTTAAGAACTCCCACAGAACTTAATCAGAAATATATCCACTTACATTTCATTTATAAGTAGCTTATATAATATGCATGAAGTAACTGTAGTGCAATGAATAGTTTCCAAATCATTATTCAATTTCAGTATACTTATGCAGCTATGTCCTTGACCTTTGAACATATATGACCTCGAACCATATATGATTGACATGTTGATACATACAATATTTTAATATACATGCCTATGCATGAAATTAATAGCTTTAAGATAATTAATAATTTTAGTATTCCTATGTTGATATGACCTTGACCTTTGAACATATAACCTTGAACCATATATCAAATGATCGTTGTCGCAATACCTACAATATTCTGATATACATGCCAATACAAAAAGTTAATAGTTTTCAAACTAATTAGCAATTTAAGTCTTCTTTTTTTTCTTTGCAGCTATGACCTTGACCTTTCAACATATGACCTTGAACTATATATCAAAATGATCGTTGTCGCAATACCTACAATATTCTAATATACATGCCTATACAAAAGTTTAATAGTTTTAAAAGATAATTAGCAATTTAAGTCTTTTTTTGCAGCTGTGACCTTGACCTTTCAACATATGACCTTGAACCATATATAATTTTTAGCAATTTCCCCACTCAGTGCCTTACAATTTCCCCATTTTGAGCCCCATGGCCACCATTTGTGCAAATCTGAAAATAGATGAACTAAGGATGTTATACATGAAATAACTAAGGTACATCTCTTGTAGATTCAGAGATTTTTTAAGTTTTTCACTATTCCCCCTTTATGGGGCCCCAAGGGGACATAACTCCTTCATTTGTGCAAATCTGAAAGGGCTTCACCCAGGCATGATGGTTACCAAGTTTCATTAAATTTGGCCCAGTGGTTTTGGAGAAGAAGATTAAAATGTAAAAAGTTTACGCATGACGCACGGTGGATGACACACAACTGGCGACAAACAACGGACGAAGATGGATAGCAATAGCTCATCTAAGCTTTCAGCTCAGGTGAGCTAAAAAACAACCAGTGTAAATTATTAATATGATTTGTTTAACAATATTTACCTTTGCTCTGCTTCTGAATTCATAATATTCTTTAAGTAGTGCTTCAGTTTCCTGAACATTAGTTCCACTATGTGTATGTGTTGACAAGTAGGCCTCTCCATAATCTCTAATCCAATCAATTGCCTGTGAAAGCAAAAGATAAATAACAAAACTAATATACTTTTATAAATATTTACAATCTATATACAGTCACACCTATTAATATAGTAACTTGTTTCTAAACTTATTTTCTGAAATGCAAAAAGGTTAGGCAATACAATGAAGGAGTTACTGTTCTCTTTCTGCCTTGTGTCACATCTAGCCTCAACAAGGGAGACCTATCAAGGAATAAAATCTGGACAAAATGGAATAGAGAATTTGAAGAAATATGACCTATTGGAAGGCTGATATTTTGAACAGTGGCTATATTGGTATTTGATTTGTACAAGATATAGCTTTTACCAAATGAAAACTCATCACAAAACAAATATTTTAAGTTATTTTTGTTTCTAAATGACAATGAATTCTTACCTGTTTGGCACTTTGTTCAAACAGAACATACTGATGACATTGTTCCAGCTTGCGTTTCTTCACAGTCCAGTATTCTATAACCATGTTTTCTTGTTGAAGTAGCTGGTCCAGTGTTGCTATAGAAATTCAATGAAGTTTTGATTACATCACATAAACTAAATACTGCACTACAACAAATACTTAACATTAACTAATGATAAAGTAAACCAACACCCTGATTGGTCAGATGTGAGTCTGTTGTAGGATCTAGTGGAATTCAGTGGTCTTCTAAATAAAGAATTAATTATATATAGAATGAGCTCAACTTACCGAGTTCTTTGCCCAAAAAAGTTATATTTCAGATGTAGAAATAGTTTTCCACTGTTCAAACAATTCTTATCTAAATAAATGATTTTACAAATAAGACCATGATGTTGGTTACATAATGATCAAACTTGTGATTTCTTGATGATTATAAAAGGGGGAATAATCCTTTACTATAACATCACATCAACATCTCCAAAACAAACTTGAATGATGTCTTCAAATAAAGGATACTAAATAGCAGACCATCTAAAATGTAACAATATAATAGCAGGTCCTGGTTTCAAAATCATTCCTTAACTAAGATTTTCCTTAACTTAAATCTGGCAAATTTGAAACCTTAATAATTTTGTTAAATGTTTGAGATATTAGGAAATTAAATGTGTCATTTTAAAGATCACTTCAAGCTTGTAACGTCTGCATTTTGTTTTATCACAAATGTTTATATGTAACTCAGAAAAAGATAAAATTTGCTAAATTTAAATTATGGAAAATCTTAGTTAAGGAATAATTGTGAAACCGGGGCCTGATTATCTGAAATATGAAACAGAGAGTAAATTGCTACATAATTCAATTAACCCCATTCTCGGAATACTCAGAATATCTCTTTCCAGATATAAAGTTCATTAATCTATACTGTACCTTTGACATGCTTTTCTGGACTTCTAAATTTGAGCTGTGTACCAAATGTATGAAGATTTCTGTTGACATATTTGAGGAAGGATTCAGCTGTTCTTCTTGCTAGTGTACAAGCCTGGATTGATATAAGAAATGTAAGAGTTATATTTTAACCCTAGTACTGATGCAATGACATTCCTGAAGTAAATTTGTTAAGAATTACACCATTTATCCTGCTAGAGTACAAGTCTGGGGTGAAACAAGATTACAGCATGAAATACAATATGGAATAACCTTGATAACTTTCAAATGATTCTGAAATATCTGCAAACAAAAGTAGTCAGAAAAATGATAATGCTATCCATGCACATGTAGTCTGTCAAATAATTTAACCAGACCTTAAAACAATGGACTTGGATGCTCATGTTCAAATTCTGGGGATGACATACATATAGATAAAACAAAAATTGAAAAAAGTAGACATACTTTGATTAGTAAGTTTCCAATCTACCTAATCTCTTGTTTTGAAGAAAACATAACAAATTCTAATATACCTTTAGAAATGCCTCTTTTTGTTCATTATGTTTATTAATTAGTTGTACTAAGTATGTGGCCTTATCTCCAGCATTGGCTCGCTCTGTACTACACCAGTCTTCATCTCTTTTGTAATCTCGGTCCAAACTCTCTAAAACTGACCAGACCTGTTCAGCTGTTTTATACCAGTTCATAGAAGCCATTACCAGCTTATGTCTTTCCTCTGTATGATACATTAATTGCTGCCAAGCTATAGTTACATTTTCTGCTATCGCTCTGACAAGATCAGAATTATAGTGCTGAGCTTGAATCATCGTCTCGGCTCTTGTTGTTACTTGGGCCATACTTATATTTGTTTTCTGAAAAAAATATTAACAATCAACATTATAATTAACAGATAACAGAAGCTTCAATAATTATGACCTCAAGGGCTTTCTCTCTCTCTCTCTCATTTATACATATATATATATATATTCATTTATATACTCCATTTCAGTCTGATATCCATATAAGACCAGCTACTCTGAACAAGTTGATCCTTTTAAAACCCCTAAGAATTAATTAAAGGTTCTTCCTGCTGAGGTGGAATATGCTACTGTAGCAGGTGATTGTTTACACAATTGCCATGGAGGGTGAAAGAGTGATAGATTCATTAACAAGTAGGATTTTGGAACTGAACAGGCAGATAAAAAGAAGAAATATGAATGTGTAGGCTACACATGAGATTGTAGAGAGAATGAGAAACCCAAACACTCTTGCATTAAAAACCAACTTGAGTGAAATGCATTTTTCATGTAACTGATAAGAGTTAAGTTAGGACAATTTTTGTCATACTGTAAACATGGTGAAAGTTTAAGGATATGATAAACAGAATAAAAACAAGGAGAAATCCATACCATATGCCGTATCAGACATCAACCAATATCAGACCTCGGACTTAAGCTGTCTGTCCGATATTGGGGTCTCAGTCGTATTTGGCATGGCGTATGCTATAGATTTAACCATTTACTATTCAATATATATATGTCTTTTTTTTGTCTTGTCAGTGCTCTCTTTCCCTCTCTCTCTCATATATATATATATATATATATATATATATATATATATATATATATATATATATATATATATATATATATATGAGTGATAATAATGATATTTAACATGTCATACCTCTATAGCCACCATAAACTGGTCATGTTCTTTTCTTAACTGTTCTGCTTCCATTAATGAATTTGGACACATGAAACAGCTGATCAACATAGACTTGCCATGATCTATCCAGTATATCACCTACAATAATAATCAATAATTATTAAAGTTAATTAAACCACACTAATAAGGTATACAATATTTATCTCAAATACTGATTATTATGGTTTTATTATTCAGATAAACATTGTAATCCTGACTTTTTAAGAAACCGACTGCAAGATTTATAACTGCTTCAGGATATCAAAGTATAAACTGAATATATTTGTAAAACAACTTGGGTAAAAAGGTGTGATTGATTATGTATGTAAAAAGGCATTTTACTAATTTTAAGTGAAGTTAAGAATGATGTGTCAAGACCTCTCGAACGCTATCAGTACATCGGACAAAACCGATAAATTCTCACTCGGACCCATAATTTGTGTGTTGGTATCAGACAGACTGTCCCATACTCTTCACTGCTTAATCTTTGGTGTTTGAAAGAGTAGCCATTCTTTAGTCTTATTTGTAAAACAGAATTTTATTGGTTAAAAGCTTTTGAGTGATCCAATTAATATGCCTGTTAAATATGATCATGCAACTGATTTTTTTTAATGGCTTTGTATTATGATGTAGCAAAACCAGGAAAAAAAGAGAAAACTATTGAATTGAAAGAAAATAAAATGGATTACAAAAAACATGATGATAATATTAACTGTGAATTTTGATAAACTGTGGATATGATATGTAAAGCAGACTAAAATGTATAACTTCCAATTAAAAGAAAAACATGAATTTTGTTATATTTTTCAGTTTGACAGTTTTTTGTTTGGTCCGACAGATTTTTTAGTTTTGTCAGATCGAATGTGACACTTTTTTTAACTATTGGAAAGTCTGGTGTGTTACATTCCAATCAAAATTATTATTATATCAACCCTTATAAACCCTTATATGAAGACAGTAAGTTCTGTAATAGTGGAGGAAATTGTAACCATTGGCCTTTAGCAAGCTAATTGACAATCTGCGGCAAATTGGGATCAATTAAAAGGACTGTGAGAGGTATACAGGTATGATTAATGTAAAATATATTATAATCAAAATTTTATAGTGTGGACGTATAATGGAATGAAAACATATCATATTATATCTCATTACAAATGCTCGAATATCTATTATGCATTTTTCATACTTTTTAATAGCATATAGTAAAGCCTTGATTGATCACCACCATTTGAACATTCTCATTCTGGTGATATAAGAACAAAAAGGTGAGAGAAGTTTTTGAAGAAATACATAGAAGAAATGAATTTTGGACTTTGAAAAAACTTGGTGATGGGACAAAGTTATCAAGTGGTATAATAATGAAGTGTTACTGTATTTAAACACACCTGTCTAGCTTCTATTTCAAAATTTCTCAGCTGAACACACTGCTCTAATCTCATTCTTTTATTGTCAGCTATAGTCTCAAGATCCATTTCTCTCTCGTGTAAATACTCCAATAAAGCCTGAATACGGGATTGAGCATCATACTGTGAGTCTGCCATCAGCTGCACCCCAGACGTTTCAAACATCTATAAAAAATGAGATTTATAAAATAAAAATTATTTAAATAAATGTAGAATCAAAGTAACATTACACATTATCTGTATAATTTTACATAGTCAAATCTGTTTAAATTTTTATCATTGACAGTAGATTCAACAAAATGTGGTATTCTTATCCAAAAATACATGTCATGCAAGCACTGTACTCATGACAATTTTTATGGTGCTGATTTTTTTTTTTCATAAAGGTGTAACAAAATATTGAAACATGCAATTTTTACACCTGGATTTTTGGTTAACCTGTAGGAGATATATACCTTAATTTTTTTATCAACTGTTTGACTATTTTCTTTTTTGACTATTTTCTTCTTTTATTTTTTTCCATTGTTCTCATGTTTGAGGCTACCAAATTTAGTTCTTTGACCTGTTACCATTCCTAATTCGACTAATACATTTGTATTTTAATTTTGATTTGAACCAGTATATTTTGTAAGTCATTTGTCCATTTACACCAGTTAATCAAAATCAAAATTTCCTATTGTTTTTTCATGTTGTAATACCTTATACCTGTAGTAGCCTATATTTTTACAACTTATTTACTATTTAAAATAGACCAGATGGTCAAAATCAGAGTTTGTGCTTTTATTTCCTGTTTTGTACCTCATGTTGTAAATTACTCATTGTAGCCTATTTTTTTTACATGTTATAAATTACTCATTGTAGCTTATTTTTTTTACATGTTATAAATTACTCATTGTAGCCTATTTTTTTACATGTTATAAATTACTCATTGTAGCCTATTTTTTTTACATGTTATAAATTACTCATTGTAGCCTATTTTTTTTACATGTTATAAATTACTCATTGTAGCCTATTTTTTTTACATGTTAAAAATTACTCATTGTAGCCTATTTTTTTTTACAGGTTATTAATTACTCATTGTAGCCTATTTTTTTTACATGTTATAAATTACTCATTGTAGCCTATTTTTTTACATGTTATAAATTACTCATTGTAGCCTATTTTTTTTACATGTTAAAAATTACTCATTGTAGCCTATTTTTTTTTACAGGTTATTAATTACTCATTGTAGCCTATTTTTTTTACATGTTATAAATTACTCATTGTAGCCTATTTTTTTACATGTTATAAATTACTCATTGTAGCCTTCTTTTTTTTTTACATGTTGTACAACTATTTGTACAGTTAACTAGTTATGTGAATATCTGGTCTTTGAAAACTAGTAAAACTAGAACATAAGACAATGATTTGACCTTAGCAGGTCAAAATAGACAGGCTACTTAGTGTATAACATCATTTTATCTGATTCTGCAAAGTTAATATAATATAAGCATACTTCAAACACTATCTCCTTTTAATCATAGTGAAGATACAATATACATACAAATCTAACTGATTGATCAATCTCCAATAATTTTTGTTAGTCATAAAAGTGAATGATTTAAAAAATCAGTGAAAATTCTGCAAACTGTCTAAATGTGAAAAAAATACAAATTTCTTATAGATTTGTAATGTGATGTTAAATAATGCTTCAATCAGAATAAAATCAATGTAATCTGTATCATATATATAATTTAGTAGTAGGTTTTGTTAATCATACATGTGTATGTTACATAAAACAACCCTAACAGGACCTGTATATCACTCTGTTTATGTTTACCCTGAAAACTGTTCAAAGAGAAATTAAACCCCTACAATATAAGTTATGAGGTGAAAGGTCCACAACACTTATTAGATTAAACAAACTTGGTGTAAAAATTAGAATTAAGCTATGTTTGCCATTGGAAATCAAAGATTTCAAGACGTCTGATAATTTTTTTTAATGACCAACATTGGCCATCTTAGATTTAGACAGATAGATTTTTTATATTGTTAACATCAACAATCTTAGATTCAGACAGAGATGCTACACAAAAATTTCTCAATTGTTAACATCAGCCATCTTAGACTCAGATAGAGTTCAGAGAGTTTTCTAACAATATCAACAAAAACGTAGGTCTATGCCAAGACTATTATTCAAACTGGTGAAATGGTGTCAACTGAGAAAGTTCATTGCAAGATTCAACTATATCTCAACTGTATATTTACTTTCTATAAAATGCGACAAAAACTACTACAATGATAAGACCCTCTGACCCCTACAAATCTCAATGGCATATTCTAATAGCCATACCATTGGTCTAAGGGGGAGAGAAGGTTTAATATTTAAAATTCTAAATGTATCAATACCAACTACCATGCCAATGTAACTTTTACAAAAATATAGAATAATTGAAGAAATAAATAAACAATTTAAAAACTTCTATCATAATATAATGAATAATAAATAAATATGTAATACAAAAATTCTCTACAATAAAAAATAAAATCATTAAATAATGGAGGAAGGACCAGAATTACTAAAGCAAATATCGGGAATATCTAGGATGTTGTCTTTTAACAAAGTCATAACTGAAAAGGGCAGTTTTATCAATAAATAAAGCTTTAACCAAAATGCTTGCACGATCATGGGCGATGACTGCTTTGTCTTGCATTTCTCAGATGAGGCAATTATAAGAATAAATGTACATGTATATGTAAAATTGACTTTTTACATAATGCTATACTACAGCAACAAAGCTACACTGTTATAAATATTTAATAACTCAAATTTGATATGAACATCATTATACCACATATTTCTGTAGACACATCACAACTTCTCTATTAGATTTATATATCAGATGAGAGGCCTTAATATTGCTCACCTGTACATATATTTTAGAAAACTCAAATGTATGTTGCAGTAATTCTAGAGATGTTGAATAAAGAGCAAGGTCAATAAGATCCACAAACTTGGTAAGGAATAATGCATTGATTATATATATGGATTTTGGAGGCTTTAAAGCTTTCAGTTCATGAAAAGGAGCTGTTCGTGAAGTTTTAAGCTTCAAGATAAATTTTGTGATATCTGACAATTTATATAAATATGATATCCAACAATAAGCAACAGCTTTATACAGAGGCATACTTTCTGCTAGAAAAAGTGAAAAGTTTGAATATACAAACAAAAGTGGATGAAGATATAATATATACAAATCACTAATTTTAATATTATGGTGTTGCCATAGTTACCTCACATGCTAAACCATCTAAATCTTTGTCCCATTGAAGGATCTAGAAAAAGTATAAGTTAACAAAATAGTTTCTGGGATGAACATATTGATGAAGCCCATAGAATATTTGATAATCTCCTTTTTATTGGGATAATACACATTGAGGAAGCCCATAGAATATTTGATAATCTCCTTTTTAATTTGGATAATACATATATTGAAAATTAGAAAAAGCCCATAGAATATTTGATAATCATTTTATTTGGTTATACATAATGAGGAAGCCCATAGAATATTTGATAATCTTCTTTTTTATTTGGATAATACATATTGAGGAAGCCCATAGAATATTTGACAATTTCCTTTTCTATTTTGATAATACATATTGAGGAAGCCCATAGAATATTTGACGATTTCCTTTTCTATTTGGATAATACATATTGAAACTTTTTTTGATTGTTTGATATAGATCTGTCTCTAATAAAGTATAAAAGGTATTTGATGATCAGTATCAATTTTGTTTAAGGAATAACTGTACTCCTATTTTTATTGTTGTTTCTAAAACAGTATGTCAAATTTAAAATAGTGCATGTTGTGCAATATTCAGTGTGCAAATTGTGTGGTTTTTTTCACACATATAGTTATTCCTAACAATTGAATTAGTGATACACATATCTATCTGTATCTCTTGACAGTAGCTTGTTCTTTTTAATATCTACGAACAAACTTGATCAAGATGTAAAGGACAAATTATTTGCGAACTAGGTGTAAATAGAGAGAACTGTATGGCATGGCTATGTACATAATATCTTAAATTTCAGTGGAATAGCTACCATTTTATGTTTCAACAATGACTTCCCCAGAAGTTCCTATGTACCCTCATTTTGTACAACTATCAATTAGTAAGGTCCAAAGGTCCAAAATCCAAAACCCTTAGATTAATACATTACATTTTGTTACAAATATATTTGTTCATCTGTGGTGCTAGTTGAATCTATATATTGTGAAAAATTACTTTTTTGATTTTAGTACAGGATTTTATGTGGGATAAAATATTATTTTTCATTATATATAGAAAATTATTCAAATAGATATCAGTTATTAACTAAATGATATAATAGCTAGAGATATGGGTATCTGTATATTCAGATAAGCAAAAAATTAAAACTAATAGCAGGATTTCTTCTAAAATAGCATTATATATACATACAAACAAGAATTACTCAAAATTAAATGTCTTGCCATCTCTTTATAGAGATGTAAAATATTTAAACAAGAGCTACCAGAAGTCAAGTTTGATTCTACATCTATTCAAGAGAAATATCTTGATACTTCATGTTGTGGAAATGACATCAAGCTCTTCTACCTTTCATGCTAATGAGCTATCTTTAAGTTAATACTTAACAAATATACCATCGGAAAAGTAACAGCTAATTCTCATTGCCACTACAATGAGATGAAGCTTGTTTATTTCTTTTCTGTGAGTATAATACAACTCTAACCTGTATAAGTTCTTGTCCGCGCTGGAGAACTTCATATGTACAGTTCTGCATGTGTAGAACACTGTCATTGTGCATCTGTAACAACTGTTCTGCTTTACCACCATCAGATACAAGCTCCTGGTGTTGTAGTTCCTCAGCCCATAATTCTAGTTGTGATGACACCTGATGAATAGAAAAACATCATAATAATGTAGAGTAAATTGCTGAATGAGAGGGGGAGGGAGAGAGGGAGTAAAAGAGACACATAGACTGACAGTCACAACAAGAGAGAGAGAGAGAGAAAGGGAAGGGAGGGAAAGAGAGACAGAGACAGACTAACAGGCACAACATTTTAATTGTATGTACAAGATAATTAATACACATGACACCTTACAAATTGTTGGAAGAGAGAGAGAGAGAGAGAGAGAGAGAGAGAGAGAGAGAGAGAGAGAGGGCAAAGTTTTATTTCATGTAATTAATGATTAAACATACAACATTTTATAAAAGTCTAAAACAAATACAGAGTAAAGTTTGAATTTATTCATATTTGTTAAAGAATATCATTTTAAAGCAATAAAATTAATTGAGTTGATTTATAAAGAAAAGTTAAAAAAATTAATTTTCTCGTTGTAATATCAAACCTCTAAGGAATCTCTCTCAAAAAGCCTGAGCTGTAGACAGAGATCTAACTTCATTTTTCTAGCAGACCATAATTCCTCTAGCTGAGTCCTACTATCATTTAGCTGATGTAAAACACCTGAAAATTATCAAATAAATATACTAAAATCAATCGGTTAATAAGGGCATAAAATGTCATGGATTGGAGCAGTAAGTAAAAAACATTTACAATTTACATCCAAGTCAATATTCCTACATTTATAATGAGATGTTGAAAATTATCCATATATCAATAAATGTAAATTCCAAGAAGCAAAGAAGGTTCACATAAAAAGAACAGAAACAAAGCTCAATACTACAGCTAAGCCATGTCAGTTTGATGCAGTCAAACCTGTTTAAAAAGTTAAATGAAAGAGAATGGCCTTTAGAAACAACTCGTCTTTATATAAAGTGAGATAAATTAGGGTAGTACTGTAGCCACACATCTGGACTGACCACTGGTTTGGGATATATAAACAGTGGTTTGGGATATATAACCAGTGATTACAATATATGTTTTGTTTTGTTTTTGTTTAATATGGCTGTTCCTGTCAGTCCAATATGGCTGTTCCTGTCAGTCCAATATGGCTGTTCCTGTCATTACCTTGTACTGGTTTTCATTTTGTAGTCAAATTAACAAGTCGCAAACTTGTACTATGTAATGTAGTATGTACATTGTACAATGTTGTATAAAATAAAGCTTTACTGAGATTTCAAACTTCCATGTCTGGCTGTTTAATACAAGTTTAACTGTATTTTAATTGGGGTTCAAAATAAATCAAAATAAAAATGGTAATAAAACTATATTTTGTGAATGTTAGCCTTGAACTAGTTATTTTTTTATCACCATTATAACAAGATCTTCATATATCAATGTCAGAAGCAGTAAAGGAATGTATTAATTTACAAAAACATCTAACACTGAATAAAATCAGCTAAAAAAATCTTGTATAATCTTGTATAAAAATCTAAATCTGAAATCATAACAAAAACATCATCTTACATAAAATTCAAAAACTAAACAAAACAGATAATGTTTGTTTATAATTCCAGTATGCAAAAATATTATTGAAATAAAATTTTGTATTTTCAAAACTAGAGAAAAATGATTCTAATCATAATATTATGGTTAGTATTATAATCATATTCCCATGAAAGTTTACAAGATAGCTTCCTGACACAACTGGAAAGATATGCTGAGAAAATGAGTCAACTTATTGGTTAACGTAAATCAATTTTATATTAGAAAGATTAATTTCTATGTAATTTTATAATTTCAGGAATTGAAAATTCATGTTATGCCCAATAAAAACAACTTTTATTACCTGAAGATATATTTATACTGGTATATGTAATATGAAAAATTGAAAAACCAAAGTGACAGACATAGAGTGACGATATTTATTTATAATTATAACATGTTTTATGCTTTAACATGTTAAAGTCAAAATTTGATAACTCAAAATGTAGGGGAAAAAAATTTAAAAATTTACATTTGTATAACTGTTTTAATCTGTATTAATTTTTGCATTGTTAACTACATCTTGAAGATTTACAAGAATGAAAAAGAAATTTAGTATCCTGTAGGTCCCTGTCTATTTGTACCACCTGTCCTGGAGGGAAGAGGTTTATATACAAGTATAAGTTACAAAACAGCCTATAATTCTGATGCTTTTATGAATACATTTTCACAATACAATATAATGTATGTAATAAAATAAAGTTTACATTTCAGTATACATCTTTACCCATGTAAACAGCTTAATTGTATTGATCAGTACACCAAACAAGAGTTGTCACAAAAATGTCAAAGGTCTCATTTGAAGAACATCATATCTTTCATTTCTTAATAATGAGTGCTTGAAAAAAGAAGACACTTTGCATGCTTCACATTTTCATGTTTCAGGTCGGACTCAACTGGGTTTTGAACTCCTAGTCACCACTATCAGAGAATGCATTGTACATACTGGTACATACATATTCAATTACCATCAAAAGCATAATCATTAAGCATATAAAATATTCTTCCAGTACTAACAATGGCATGTGACCCTTAACCAAAAATAATCAAATTCAAATATGACTTTTATTTTATGAAAATAAATCAGTAGTCCAAACATCGTCAAAATCCATTGATGATAACTTACAGTAGACTCTGGTTATAACAAAGTCTGTTATAACAAAATTGGGCTTATAAAGAAGTCTTGAAATTACCATTAGCAAGGAATAAAAGTGCATTTTGCAATGCTTATAAAGAATCATGGCTATAACAAACTAAATATGCTTGTCCCTTGACACTTTGTTATAAACAGACTCCAATGAACAAAGTACGCTAAATGGACAGATGAACATGTATAGATACTGATATTGACAGATATAAAAACATAATACTCCACCAAAAACATGAGGTAAAAATAGTAATATTTAAAAAAGACATATTTACCTTCTATATGTGTATAGTCAGCATTTTGGTTAATTTTATCTGGGTCCATACTAAATACCCTGTAAAATAGATATACACACAAGTCAACAAACTTTAAAATTTTAATCCAAAGGAATACTAGCACAGTAGCAGAGCCTCGACCAACTCGTACCACAATTATCAGTATCAATAAGATGAAGCTAAACACAGTCATTATATATATCTGAACACTGTGATCTGGCATATTGTCAAACAGTTTCATTCTCTGCTGTGACAAAGATCTCTGAAGACTATTCCGATGACCTGTAAAGTATCGGTACCAACTGTTCCGCTGTCCAGAAGTACCGGACACAGAAGATCCAGTGTTCCGACGTCTTCTTGTCATTGTTGTACTTTATAGATACTTCTATCCAATTGCCTTTTTTTCCGAAAAAAAATAATAAATAAAGCAAAAGCAAGGATTCACAAAGTCTTGGAATTTAATTCCATTTTACATTGTTTTATTATTAAACTTGGAAGAGTCTACATATTTATAGCGAAGTTCAAATCATTCATTAACTTAATGCTATGTTTCCTTTTTAACTTTGTGTGTCCTTGACCCTGCAATTTATCAAGTATATATCCAAGATCAAATCATATACCAGTGCATCAATTAGTTCTTTACTTGATGTCCTTGACCTTCCTATTCTAACCTATTCTGACACCGCATGCTTGAAATAAGAAATATATACAGCTAAGAAAAATGTTTACTTTTGTTTTTTAATTACATCATGTATTTAGTCTTTCCATAACAGAAGATGCCACAGTATTATTTGTTGGTTAGAACAGCCAAATTACCATGTAATAAATATGTAATAAAAACACTATCCACTAATTCAAATCCATATCGAAACGCTAATAAACACTTCATGTGACAAACATTCTTCATTAAACTGACACAGGATCCATTTTGAACAATTGATTTTGCAGTATATATTTATCATCTAAGATCACATCTGTGACAACAAAATCTTCCCTGTATCAGCTAAATATAAATAAATCCTCACAAATGACACAAAAATCTGCATACTGGACTTAGGAATGTGTTTAAATCCACTACCACTTATTGTAAACACTTTAAAAATATTTAATCCACTTTGACTTTTAATAAAAGTTGTATATTAATAACAATATACTACTATAGGTGGCAATGTTTTTATGTGTGTATATATATATATAGCTCTAATACACAAAAGCTTAGCATGTTCTTCATAATAATATTATAGTCTCATAAAGTTACTTTTTAAATCCTATCCAGTATATATATACTCGGAATATCACTTAATTTAAAATTCATATACAAATCTCCATATGTATGGAATATATTTAAAATACATACAGTATGTATATAAATAGAATTAATTGACTTAAAAAGTTACAAACAGTTCAAAATAAACTTAAAAATAAAACAAGGTGGCATTTTTCCTAGATTTTTTGCTAACTTGCTGACATATCAGTATCTGTTTTAACTACAGTATTTTAATTACCATCCCACACAATACACCTGTATTTCTACAGTCAAAAACAAAGAAAGAATGAAAACTACCTACTAAATAATAGTTTATGTTGCATCACATTAAGAAATCTGAGATGATTTATCGGAATATTTCATTTATTGATTTCTTTATCAGTCTCATATCAGTGCACCTGCATTCTTAAAATCCAGACAAAGATGGATGGATATATTCACAAAATTACACAAATAAAAACTTGTAAGGATTTACACTGCTTTGTTCTCACTGAAATTTGTGTCAACAATTCTCTAGAAAAAAATCTCTAATTTTTTTTTTATTCACTGTTCCATAAATTAACAATCCAAAACAATGTTCTTGCATTCACACCTGTAATTATTACACCTGGATTTACACCTGTATTCGTAAAATCCAAAAACCAAGCATAATCACAGTAAAATATTCTACAATTATTACATAATATATTACTAAACTGTTATTCCATCATTCGGTTAAGTTACAGAAATAATATTATTCCAAGATTTTACTCCCATTTTTTTCAGATTTGTTTACATCCATGGCTACAGAATTTTATCATCCCACATAATTCAATGTGTAATGCCACACAAAGGCACAATGTAGATCCAAGGTAGAAACTAGTTACATTATATAATACAAGATGTTCCACAGGGATTACCCTATTTGTAAGACACAGGCAATTTTTTTCTCAAAATTTTCAGCTTTTTTAAAAAATCAGTTGATATCCACTGTTAAATCTTTAAATCACTCCAATAGAATACACACCTATATCTATAAATTACATAGCACAAAGCAACTTAAAAACTGAGTGATCAAAATACTCACTACATTACGTTACATAACAACTCATGTTTAACATGATAATGTCCACTTAGTAAAACAGAATTTTTCATATTTTTTTTAAAATTTATTGATACTGAATCTCCACTCGTCTATTAATTTGTCTCAGTAAAAAATCCTGCATCAGAAAATCATAACAATGTTACGTAATAGCTGATGATGAAAACGATTACTCCACTTTGTTAGTTCTAATTTTCACCACTTCTAATTCAGGAAAATAAACAAAAGTCAACCAGAAAATAATTACCACTGCATCTGCTTGCTGTTAATCTTTTAAAATTTTAAAAACGGACAGAAAATTTTTATATTCCACTGTGAAATAAGCCTATGGAATAAAGGTACCACACACAGGTTATTAAATGGCCATATTAAAAACATCAGTGACCTAGATATCACACCTGATATTTTTTATGAGACAGCATTAATAGTTACACACCACAGGTATTGTAAGTTAACATCAGATACTTGTATACAAGATATTCCAGGTGAAAAAGTTCACTTAGTAAATCTTAACTGTAATTAACATTTTAATTCACTTCAAGATCAAAGAAACTTATCACAGGTGTAAAGGAACCAAGTTACAACATCAAGCAATAAACTATAACACTGTTGTGATTCCACGCAAAGAGGTTTTTTTTTTTTTTTTTTGTTTTATACTGTGGTTTTTGTTGAACACACAAAATTGTGTAGTTAGATAACACCTGTAATTAGATATTTGAATTAGCTTTCAGAGCAAAGAATACCTGTAGCATACATTTCCAATACTCTAGGTAGTAAATGTGTAAATAAACTAAAGTTACAGCTAGTAGTTCCAGTAACAAACTGATGATATAACACTTTTAAGTATCAAATAATGATACCAGGTTAACGAGGCCTACTTTCACTTTACCTCGTTATCTATTACACCTGTCATTAACATTTTAATTAACTGTCAGAGAATAAATTATCCTTTTATTTTTAAGAAGGCTCTAACAATACCCTGATACACTGGATTCCATTAAGCTCAATCCCAAAGTGAATTTTTTACATCAGTTGGTGTATATGAACTGAAATTCCACGAAAAACATGCCATCAAAAAGTTACAGTAACTTTACAGACACATTAAAGTGAGAGTGTCTTCCCATATCTTCCCCGGACAGATAGACGATAAAGGCTACACACAGACAAATTATATATATAATGTATGTATGTGTGCATACCAATCTTTATAGATATAAAAATCCATACTGTTCATACATAAATATACATATGTATTTTATATAACCACAGTAACATGACACAATACTATCTATATAACAGTGTAAGCATGTTTTACTTCCACCAGATAAACAACACATTAGTTTAGTATGGTATGTATTGACGACTTATAATGCAGCATATTGACAGATTATAAAACGGTGCACTTTAAATCAGCTCAACAAGTTACTCTACACAATACAGAAAATCAACATGGAATGTACTACTTGCGCTGCATTTCTCTCCCCAAAAAAATCCTTGACTTTCTGGTATGTATCTTGTCAGTGCACTATAAAGTTAAAGATGAAATGTTCAAATAATCCAATAGGATAATTATGTATTATTTCATGTGAAGACTGCAAATCAAATCGGAATGAATACTGATAACAACTATTTCTTAATATCTGGAACTGGTATGTAACTCGTCAGTGATTTAGAAATCAAGAAGAAAGAAGATAAAAGTTCAAATGATCAATCCAGGATATATAATAATATTCCACGTGTGTGAAACTGCAAACTAAACGGAATGACTTCACTAACTATATACACTGGTAGGCAGTTGTATGTGAGATTAACAAAAACAATAATCATTAACTGTCTAAGTGTGCACTAAAAACATCAGTATATCGGCAGGTACTTGTTGGAATGTTTTAGTGCTATTGTTACATGATTTCTCTCCTTAAAGACCAGAAAGAGTTCGACTGATGAAGAAAACCTGCATACAATGATTTATACCCTTCATTTATATAAAATAGTGTATTCAACAAGTGAAATCATGTTTAAATAATGCAACTGCATGTATCATACTAGGAACATTTTAACATGCAAAGAATATACTGTGGAAGAAAAGACTGTGTGTGTGTGTGTGTGTGTGTGTGTGTGTGTGTGTGTGTGTGTGTGTGTGTGTGTGAACATTCCTTGAATTTATTATACAAGTTAGGTATTGGTTTGAAATTGGGTAACTTTATTTTGAATTTTTTTTCATACTTATTTTAAATATATTTCATTTCTTTATGCTCAAGATAATATCTACCATAAATGACCTAAATGAAAAAACTTTACATGACAACTGTCCAAGTGTTTACAAACCTATCCAATGATTGATATGACATTAAAGAGGATTATCATAAATGTATAACTTAATTTGAAACAAATTTGTCCTACCATTAAACATTTACAAATTTAACTACAGATAAATGTAAATGACATCACATAATATTAACTGTCTACAGAGAGTATGTGGTAGGCCAGTGTATAAGTTAATTAACGTAGGGGGGGAGGGGAGGGACATAGCTACCCATTAAGGTTATCAGATTAACAGCTGGTCTATAATATCTGCAAACTCCAGTCTGGTTGGATTTTGAATATTCTAGGATAGATTTTTTTTTTTATTAATATACAGATCAATGATTATAAAAATAATAATTATTAAAATGTGTTAACTTTTTTAAAAATAAAATAGATTTTGTGTAAAACATTTGTTCTATACATGATATAAATTATACTGATAATTGATATCCTACTGAAAATCTGATATTTCTATTTATTTTGATCCAGAAATAGGAAACCTTTTTTTTAGGCCATCAAGTTTTAACCTGAGCCACCAAGTTTTAAAATTTCATGGTTCTTGAACACTTATCATTCAAACTAGTTTTACAAACCAGACAATCATAATAAAACTAGATATTCTATCTCTTGATATTTATGAACAATCTCAATTTTTTAACATTATAAATCCATTTTTTTCTATAATTAAAAAAAAGGCAAACAAACACAAAACTACATTTTTTTTCTCCTGATAATTATATATATTCTAATGTATAACATAAAGGAATCCATTTTTTCTACAATTTTTTTTCATATGCAAATGTGTTTTCAGTCTTTATATCAGATTTTTGCCAAAACTCTTAAATAACAGATGAAATGAAAATGAACAAATGGTGGCTAATAAATTGAGATTTTACTGTAATCAATTCAGGAAGAAAAATAAAAAAAGAAAAAATCCAGAAAAAAAGGCAGAGAACTTCAGACCTCTAATATGTAAACTGACACTATGAATATTTCCTAAGTACATGAGTCTAAGAAATAAACAATTTATTAGTGCATAGAATTAATTGGCTGTCTGTAGCATGAGTGCATTTTAATTACATCTCACTTAAAAGGAAAACCCAAAGATTTATATTATAAAAAAAG
The DNA here is from genome assembly GCA_029721355.1 of Tegillarca granosa. Taxonomy (NCBI): domain Eukaryota; kingdom Metazoa; phylum Mollusca; class Bivalvia; order Arcoida; family Arcidae; genus Tegillarca; species Tegillarca granosa. Next base: position 47,936,096 of record CM056597.1, on the reverse strand, counting down.
AAAAAAAAGCATGTATAAGATATTAAATCCACTAAATGATGATGATTTTGTAAAAAAAATTTCTTTTTAACTGGATAACAATTAGTCATGGAGACCGACTTGTATGAATGCCAAGAAAATGTTGTAATGTTTAACTCACAAAAGTAAAGGATACTTGTGTAAAATTTACTACAGAAGGATTATCTATCTATGATCCCACTGGCAAAAACAAATAATCACCCAGAAGTTTTTCTTTGACCATGATTAATCAGCAGCTTGTATGTTATATATCTACATATCTCCTGTAAAAATGCATTAGAATTCTTAATCCTTTATAAGACTTTTGGCCTTAAAAGATAAAATGACTACAGTCAACTTAGAATTACTGGTCACCTGCTTAGTAAGGCTGGGAGAGTTTTGGTTTTAAACCACCTGCTTTGTAAGGCCTGGAGAATTTGTTTTTTATAGTATACAAAAGGTCATTTGTTTGCAAGTTTCATGGAATTTGAAGGGGTTCTGTAGGTTGTTGTTTATAGACAGGCTATGTCTTCATGACAACCTTAAAATAAAACCATTTACAATGTCTTTCCAAAGGTGTTACAAGGTCCTTTAAAGGGTGTTAATTGACAGGTTAGGCCTTGATGACAACCTGAATATAAGGACCATTTACACGGTCTTATAAAAGGTGTTCATTGACAGGTTATGGCTATGTCTAATGGTTCAGAACCAGTGAATGTCTAATAGTCCTTAACCAGTTGGTTTTTAGTGGTTCAGAACAAGTGAATGTTTAGTGGTTCAGAACAAGTGGATGTCTAGTGGTTCAGAACAAGTGGATGATTAGTGGTTCAGAACAAGTGAATGTTTAGTGGTTCAGAACAAGTGAATGTTTAGTGGTTCAGAACAAGTGGATGTCTAGGGGTTCAGAACAAGTGAATGTTTAGTGGTTCAGAACAATTGGATGTTTAGTGATTCAGAACAAGTGGATGTCTAATAGTTCAGAACCAGTGAATGTCTAGTGGTCCATAACCAGTAGGTGTCTAGTGGTTCAGAACAAGTGGATGTCTAGTGGTCCAGAACAAGTGGATGACTAATGGTTCAGACCAGTGGATGTCTAGCAGTTCATAACCAGTAGCTGTCTAATGGTTCAGAACAAGTGGATGTCTAGTGGTTCAGAACAAGTGGATGTCTACTGGTTCAGAATCTGTGAATGTTTAGTGGTTCAGAACAAGTGGATGACTAATGGTTCAGACCAGTGGATGTCTAGCAGTTCATAACTGGTGGATGTATAGCAATCTAGTGGGGGCCCCGGTGGCTGAGTGCTCTAAAGTGCGTGCTTATGGATCACAGCGACTATCAACGCTTGGGTTTCCAATCATTCAGGACAGATCCTAATGTGAGGAAGTTTGTCAGTTCACTTTGTCTAGGACCATTGGATGCCTAATGGTTTAAAACCAGTACATGTTTAATGGTCTAGAAGATGTGGAAGTCAAGTGGTACAGAAAAAATGAATATCTAATGGTTCAAATCCAGTGGATGCAAAATGCTAACTTTTGTTTTTTAGAAAGTGTCACTTTGTTCAGATAAATCAATAAAGACCTTCCATTTATTTTAACATTTATTTTAGTATGTCATTATTTGTCAAATTAACATCATTAAAATTCCATTGAAAGCATTATAAAAATAATGCAATTACTAGAAAAAAATTGAGAGGGCAAAGTGAGCCATCAAGTCTAAGTATTTGTTATTGTACAACAATAAATGAAGCATATTTGTCTATCATAAATAAAAAAAAACAATTTTTTTTTGTCTTTTCTTTCTTTTTTCCTCCCTTTTTTTATAAATCAGCACATTAATGTGTTTAATTAAAATCTTCATAACAAGCCCACATATATCTTAAAAGCTACACTTATTTGCAGGGTAATTTTTTACAAAGAGACATGTGTTATAAGCTGTTTACAAACTTGACAATATGTACACCATGTCAAGATACCTTAACTACACACAACATAAAAGGTAATTGCATTTGTGATTATTTATATAAAACAGCAATCTGGTTTTCATCCCAGCATAATACATTTATAAATAAATTTGATTTATGATACCCAGTTATCAGGAAATAAATGAATAATATTGTTATAACCAATTTCAACAGATTTTTTTTATTATTTATTTCGGACAAGATAAAAGACCCAAAATTGTTATAACCAAATTCATACAAGATATTTTCTTTTTAGTTTCAGATTAGATACGAGCATGAAGAGAGCATCCAGCAACAAGAAGTCTACCTGACTTTTCTGTCTCTCCAGTTATATTATAATACAGAAATTCTGCTTTTACTGTAGGAGACTCCGTTTTTAAAGTCCTGTCTTTAATGATTCTATATATATGAGGTCAAGCTGATCTTATCGGCAAAATATTATTCTACAGGCAGGCAACTTGCCATAAACCTTTTAAATTATGGCTTTATTCAAAACTTGGATTCTAGCCAAGTATTGGTTAATAGGCTGCATGTTGTTTTACTTGACATCAGCAACCCTTTAGCTATTTGTAACATAGAAGCTTTTTTTCATCAAGCATGTCTCAAATTAATGGGCCTTCAACTGTTAACAAAAGGAAAGTAACCTGGTTAAAAACTTGCTGCAGCTTTACAGACTGTGATGTTCACATGTGGATTTCAGCTTCTAGACCATTTAATCATGACAAGTGTGGCCATGAATCTGGATCTAGGCAAACTGGTTCTATAGAACTCTTGGAGCTTTATTGACCAGTGCTTTACATGAAGCTTTAAGCTTCTAGGCATTTTGGTTCATGACAAGATGTTTTATTCTGATGTCATTGTAACACAAATGTTGTTCAAGGTCAACCAGTTCACAAATATGGTCAAACTTCAAAAAGTGATGAAATAAACATAGTTACTGATAACAAGATGTTTGAGGGTCAATGTCAACTTGCTTACTAGTGCTACAGCATTAGTGATTCAGACAGAAGGCCTTCCAGCACAGGATTTTTTTTTTTTTTTTTTTTAGAAATTTTACATATAAGATGATACTGCTATAATTTGTTGTGAAATTCTGAATGAATAAGGTCAATCTTTAATAGTTGGTGTTTCTGATGTCCTCATGGATAACCATCCCAGAAATTCATGTCTAATTTCAAAGACTTAAAACATAAAGTAATGGTTTTAAAAACATTATAGAATACAATATATAAGTATAATCTAAAATACATGCATGAACCACGTAAACCTTGATATCACCAATATGATATTTTTATTTCCGGTAGACAGAAGAAAATGTCTAACCTTAAACCAAATTAAACCAGACATATGTTATACCAAAACCACAGTAAACCAGACATATGTTATACCAAAACCACAGTAAACCAGACATGTGTTATACCAAACCCACAGTAAACCAGACATATGTTATACCAAAACCACAGTAAACCAGACATGTGTTATACCAAACCCACAGTAAACCAGACATATGTTATACCAAAACCACAGTAAACCAGACATGTGTTATACCAAAACCACAGTAAACCAGACATATGTTATACCAAAACCACAGTAAACTAGACATGTGTTATACCAAAACCAACCGAGTCAACCAGACATATGTTATACAAAAACCAACAAAAGTAAACCAGACAATTGTTGCACCAATACCAACCACAATAAACCAGACAATTGTTATACCACAACCAAACACAGTAAACCAGACAATTGTTATACCACAACCAACCACAGTAAACCAGACATTTGTTATACCACAACCAAACACAGTAAACCAGACATTTGTTATACCACAACCAAACACAGTAAACCAGACATTTGTTATAACAAAACCAACCAAGTCAACTAGACAATTGTTGCACCAAAACGAACCAAAGTCAACCAGACAATTGTTGTACCAAAACCAAACACAGTAAACCAGACATTTGTTATAACAAAACCAACCAAGTCAACCAGACAATAGTTGCACCAAAACCAACCAAAGTCAACCAGACAATTGTTATACAAAAATTGATTGAGGTAAACTAGGCAACTGTTAAACCAAACCAACTAAAGTTAACCAAACATTTGTTATATCAAAACTTTTGTTCTAGTTTTTCTTGACACATTTTATTCCCAAAACTGTCTAGTAAGAAAACCTTTAATTAATGTAGCGGATTATAATTAAGTTTGCACCCTGGTTTTTAAGTTACACTTCCATAATCATAAAAACATTTTGTTTTATTTCTTTTAATTTCATTTATTAAAATGACTATCAACATAAAACATTTTTTATCAATGTTTTATTTTTATAGTTAAACCCTGCTGCTGCACATAATAACACACAATAATACATCATAGCAACCAGCTACAAAGTAAACACAGACAGACATGGTGCCATATTGTATAAGTTTCACAAAAGTTTCTTGGTACTAATTTTTGAATTGAAAGATGCAGTTATTGAAACTTGAGTTAGATATGAAGCCACTGAACATAAAGTTGCTACTATTGAGTGATAATGGACCCTATGGTGCACAAGCACCTGCAAGGCTGTTCTGTGACTGTTCAGATTGGGTTACAGTGAGAATTTCGGGATATATATGGCATGAATTTAGTGAATTGGTATTCTTTTACTGGAGTGTCAGTATACCAAATAGTGTCTGTAGTCAGTGATAGTAAAGCTCATTTGTAGCAATGATTGAATAATGATTTGGAATTGGAGTTTGTTGAAACAAGAGCACCGCCGAGCGTAGCATTATACGCCCGTGTTATATTGATCGAGTAGTACTATTTACTAGTGTGGCGACACCTTTAGGGGTTTCGCGGGAAAGAATGGAACAATCTAGAGGATTTCTATCAGTAGAGCTCATCCACAGAACTTGCCACTCAAAAGTTTGACACAGACCTAACGGATAAGTGCCAAACCTACCAATAATTTGGTAAAGAATTGGTTACTTTAATACGGGTACGAATTCAAAACGGTACGTTAAATTGTTTTTGGATGATAGCGCCGACTTTAAACAGTTATTGTGGATTTTATGTAAAAGATAGAAAAAATATAAAAATACCGTCTTTTCCGTCAGATCTTAAACATTTTTCGGTCAATGGACGACTTTTTCGTACAATGAACTGTTATTGAACAGGAGTGCGTTAAACGTAATTGTTTTTTGGAAAAATTCATTTTTTGCATGTTTGACCCCAAAATTAAGTATAATACCGATTTTTCCCAAAAATTTCACCAAGTTAGATAGCTAGATTGCATTAGACTCCATAACCTCAGAAATTTTTAGCAAAATCTATCGAGGAGTTTTCAAGGTCCCCAAGATGCAAATATATGCTGCTAAAAAGGAGAAAGTTGTCGCCTTTATCATTTCACATCCAGAGGATGTTCCGAATGAATTCGTCACTAATCCTCTAGATTGTTCCATTCTTTACTGAGAAGTATAAGTACAACTAGGATATATGTATGTAAAAATATATTGCTAAATGGATAGTGGTAGACTGCTATATAATTCATATTCATTTCCAGGAAGGAAGAAGTTTAAAATATAATGTTAGGTCATGGCAGTGTTTTCATGTGTTAAGCATTGCATGCAGGAAGATTTTAGGAAACAAATACATTTTTTGTCTGAAATGTTTTGAGAACCTTTTTTTTAACCAACCTGAAATAATTTATATCTATAAAGCTTAATTATAATTTGAACTGTTGTCGTGATCTGTGCAATATGATAAAAAGGTGTTTTAAGTTAAAAAAGGGGCATAACTCCTCCAAAAATAATCTGAAAAAGTTGTAATTCGAACTTGCACCAGATAATAACATCGTAAATGTGTATACCAAATTTCATTTGAATCCATAAAAGTTGTAGGCTCTGATGATCGGAAACCAAATGGTCATACATACAAAAATTTCTAAGTTAAAAAAGGGGCATAACTCCTCCAAAAATAATCCGAAAAAGTTGTAATTCGAACTTGCACAAGGTATTACCATGGTAAAACTGTATACCAAATTTCATTTGAATCCATAAATGTTTGTGGTCTCTATTGAACGGAATACAAATTGTTAACAGACGCCCGCCCGCCCGCCCGGACGGACAGCACCGTAACATAATACGTCCCGTCATATGACGGGCGTATAAAAAGCCTAAAAGAGTTACAGGGGCGCTGTGAGGGATCTGTTGTTTGATTTATCAGCATAATCTTCCTCACTTTCTAGGTCACCTAGCATATTTTAAAATTTTTCTATTGTTTCATGTGTAAACAAGATGGTTACAATGTAAACAAGTATGTATATGTATACATTGTTTACAAAAAGTAGTTCCAACAACTGCTGACAAATCACGTAACATTATTCAAAAGTAACCAAACATATTATATTCTTATTTTGCAATCAAACTGCTTGAATATTTTATAATTAATTATAACCTAATATTCGTAAACTGTTTGATTTTAACAGATATTACAGTAAATCAAACCTGTCAGCAAACATTTTTTAGATGAGCTAACTAAGTAAAACAATACTGGTAGTTATAATACAATTAAAAGACCCAAGAGACATAACTCAATGAACATCAAACACCAAGATTCAAATCTTTCATTAGTACTGTTGATCTTATGACTGTTATTATGTCTCATCATAAGACAATGCAAAGTCTGGATAATATACCAAAAAAATTGTGAAAATTGGACAGACAGGCAGTGAAATGTTACTCCATTGCTAAAAACAATTCAATAAATTTCTTTATAACTCAAACTGGCTAGTCAAACAAAATCCATTCCTGGGTTACTACAGAATTTGAACACACTATCTGAAGCAGATTATTTTCTCTAAATGAAAATATTCTATTCTTTTGTCATTATATACATGTACCTTGAAATAAAACCAAGAATATCAATTCCTGGAAATTACCTGTAGATTTTTAAACTATTACTGAATAGCATTTTTTCTTGATGTAATTCACTCTTCAGAACTAAATATCCATATGTTCTATTCTTGAAAAAACTGCTTCAAATTTTTGAAACTGAATTTTAAAATTATCCTTTCTTGATTGGACCACTTAATTCAATGAAACTGCAGTTTTAATTATCCATTTATTCAATCTTGGTAAGACTGCTTCAGTCTTTAGAATTGAATTTCCATAGAGCTTGATTATTGCACTCTTCTAATCTGAAGTTATGAATTATTTGTTCATGCTGGGTTTTTGCACCCTTCATAATTAAATTTCGAATTTCTATTTTTGGTTGGACTGCTGGACTCTCCAAAATCAAATTCTTTATTTATCATATTATACCATCAAAGGCTCCAGTAGACTCTAAAACTCTTAAATAACGATTTACTAAATACTATTTTGATTACAACACATCTTATAATCATTAACTATAAGGTGTGGCTTTTCATATTGCTTGCTATTTCAAGAAATAATTATACATCAAAACCACAAATTCATGCCAAGTCACATGTCAAAACTAACCAACTTTGTAGTCAAACAAAAGGAAAGAATGAAAATTTGACACAAAATTCCCAAGATCATCCAATACTCTGTTTTCAAACAGATCAAGATGGAAAGAACAAAGATTTAATGGAAAATTCATCAACACAAAATAGAACAAGACATAATGTTCCCTACCTTAATTGTTCCAGCAGGTTCTCTCCTTCACTGACAGTGTTTATAGCTGCTTCTATAGTTGTCTCTCTCTGTGCATTAAACTGGCCTAACAATTGTTCAGCACCTTCTACACTATCAGCTATTTCAGAACTCTGTAATTCCTGTTGTAATTCTTCAAGCCATGAAGTCAACTAAAACAAAAATTATCAGAGAATCAATGTCCAAATCAGAGTTGAAAGCTTTTTATTTATCTATTTAATTTTATTTTTATTTATTTTTATTTATTTTATTTTTATTATTATTATTATTATTGTGCGTTTACACATCTGAATCATTTTATCTGGAAATAGATATATTAAATTTCCACAAAAGTCTGAAATGTCTTTAACAAAAATAAGTCTGGTTATTTCAAACTCAGATAGCGCCAATTTTGGGATAAGTCAAATGATTTTTAGTTCCAGAGAATGAGTATTATAAATGTAAAAAGTTCTTACTTGAAATTAAACCATTTTTACACTAGAACTGTCAAAGAGAAACCTGACCCTGACCCTTAATCACTTAAAACCTTTGTGACACTGACCTTTAAAGTATGATTTTTTTTCTCATGACCAACAACATTACTACTATTGAAGTAATCTTTAAGATATAACTGTGGTCAAGACCGATGCATACAAACATACACGCTTTGTGTAGGGCTGAAACGATACACCCCCTCACGATATGATACATATCGCAGTATTAATGTGACGATACGGTTATTTTCGATACGATACACTGAAAGCAGAAAGACGCGGCCATGTTGCTCGTATTTCCGGAGCGATAGCTAACATCACTCAAGCAAATTTTACAAACAGTTTTATCCGTTTGGTATGCCCCCTCCCTAAACCAAAAATGCTTCCACACAGCTGATCTGAACGAAGCCGGCGCATTTCGAATACGGATGTTTTCCGCCATGTTTACAAATTTTAGTAACACAAAAATCGGAAGCAAACCGAACCGAAATTCTGGAAAAAAAATCGAACACCGAACCAAGCAAAATAAATCGAACAGAATCGAAACCGCGGTGAATCGTTTCAGCCCTAGCTTTGTGACTAAGACCTTTTAGATCAAAACCATGACAGTCACTTGGTTCATAGAATTAAATATGTGAAGTTTCATGGAATTCTTCTGAGGTAGCAATAATTAACAGTCTAGGTATGTATGTACAGAGAGACAGTAAGGGTGCAAAAAAAAATAATAATATAGTTATATTTTTTCATTATTTTACCATCAACACACTGATTATTGGGTTACTTACCTTTTCATTGGTTGAAAAGCCAAAATATGTTCAGGTCATTTCTCAATGACACAAATGTAAATTAGCAGCAAAAATTGCATTAAGCTATTCTCTCATTTGATTGCCTTTAAAATTTAGTTATAAGCATTAAATTTGCTTTTCATTTGGGTCATTGAGAAGTAACCTGAATGGACACTGTGCACACTTTTGCATAAATTGCTTTGGGAATTACACAGTGTACACATCATCCATTCAGGTTATTTCTCAAAGATCTAAATGAAAGTCAGATTCAATGCTTAATTAACACTTGTATTTTAACTGCAATTCTATATAACATTGAGACCAAACATTATCATAATTCTGAACTTACTTCATGTACATGAAGATAAAATGAGACAGCCATGTCTAGAGTGACACGCCTCCTGTCGAGATCAGTCATAAATCGACCCATCCTCTCCTCAAGTTCTTGAGCTTCACGATATATTTCTTTTGGATCACATTCACCAGTTTGAGCTAATTCATCTGCAGCTGCTAAAAGCTTCTCTGCATTTGTAATGGTATTCTTTGAAAAATAAGAAAAACAGAAATTTTAAATAAATTTATTACTTAATTAATTAACTATGGTTAAGTTATAAGGCCTGAACTAAAAACACAATGATATATCAGAAATGTTAAGAAGAATTCTTTTTTTGATTTTACAAAATGTGCACAAAAAACAATTATATTTATCATGAACAAGCATATAGGTAATCATGGTTAAATAGGTAAGAGATCAAAGATCAAAATGATAATATTTACACAATGGATAATTATGCAAAATAGAAAAGCCATAAAATGTAACATCAAGGAAACTATAAAAAGAAGGTAAAATTTGAAGGTTAAACTTGTGGACTTTCAATTTGTTGATTTATATATAAAAGCCAATCCTACCAAATAACTTACAAGTTTTTTAAATTAAAAACATTCTCTTGCAATATTTCCGATAATACAGTAAAAGAAGAATTACAGCTTTAGACTTATACAATTTTTCAAAAACAAAAATGGAAACTGTAATTTAGGCTCATACAAAGGCTTACATGTAATTATTCTTTAAACAAATCACGAAATCTCAAAAATGTGAGTGTTTAAGTGATTTTTACCTGAGCAACAGACTCAAAATGTTCATGACTTTTCTGTAATGCCTTGGCACGTTGTAAACTTCTACCAACTGATGTATTCTTCCTTAAAAATCCATCACCATGGTTATCAAGCCAATCTATCACCTTAAAAGGATAAACAATAAATTTTTATTACTTTTTATATTGTCTGTCACATTTAGAACCTAACATTTCAAATCACAAATTTCTTTTTTATTATAAAATAACTTAATACATTAACCAAGAAATATTGGTACTCAATATCCAATCAGACAATGCAATCATGTCAGGTGGAAAACTAAAGATATGGGTTTCAGATTGTTTTTTCTATAAAATTAAGGAGTTTGAACAGGATTTTAGTCACCACAGTTCAACTATCAAGGTCACTTTAACTAGAGAAAAACAGAAATTCAATGTTGACAATTTCATAGTAGAAACATCAGTTATAGCATAGTAAATAAATAAGTCCCCACTTAAAACCTGTCTTACAAATTTCACATGAAATAGGGTATACATTACTGGAAAACCACAAATGTTTGTGGCAGATAAATTTTTCACTATTTTCATGAATAAGTGAATACCATGTAATTTAACATCGTGGAATTTTTAGATTATGATTACTATGGCCCAAATAATATTTATTTCTATTAAAAAATTCCATATTTTCTCCTCAAAAATTTTTTTAAATTACAAAACCACAAAATTTTAAACCCATAAATTTTAAAAATTTTATAGGATATGGCTAACTAAAGGTATATGTAATAGTTACCAACTGACTCAGAAGAGTTCATCAATTTAAAACACCAAGGCACATGCATTTAGTGTGACACAGTGAGACACTGCAACACAGTGAGGAATTACGAGCACATGTGCAGGCATTTCAAATTGATAGACCCAGATGATGAAGAAATAGTTTAACTTTTTTGTTGTTTTGTTTTTCTGATGCAATAATTGTGTATGCTCAGGTATTTCAAGTTGAAACACCGGCAGTGGTTAAACTTGAAACACTTGAGCAAGTGCTAGTAAACAAAAGACAATCAGGTTTTCAAGTTGGTTAACGACCTGAAGAAAACAATTGTTATCCTGTAAAATATAGATAATACATTCTTGAAGATACCTACCTGTTTAACATCTTGTTGGAACAATCTTAATCCAAGTCTCTGATGTAGTTTGACCTTTTTAGAATGCCATGTTTGTTCAAGGTGACGTTGGTGGGCTAACACCTAATAAATAGGATAAAAATATCAGCAATAGCAAATATCTAAGGTTATTAAAAGAAGTTTAACAGACTGAGTAAACCTCAACATTGCAAAAGCAGGTATTGCAAACAAATGACTAAAGGAGTTTACGCCTATGCCAAGATTTTCTCACTTATATCAAGGCAATTTTTTTTTTTTTTTTTGTGATGGTGGGCCTTCAACAAGATACTGACAAACTCTCTAACAATACAGAAAATCTGCCCTGAAGGTGAATCAAACCTCAGTGGTTAGAGGTACTGAGATTTATAAGCCAGTGTTATAGACCACTTGATCACCTGATCACGAGGGTCCCAATAAAGAATAGCCCAATATTAATAAGTTTTAGATCTTTACGAATACATAACAGAATAATAATATTTTAAGTTGTATTTATTATTTGCATGTTAAAAATAATTTAGATGGAATAATTGTTTGTATGGTGGGTTGGTCAGTGAATTACTCACCTCATGGACAACATCCAAGACATTTCCAGATGCTTCAGAATAATCGGCTTTTGCTGTCAGACTGTTCATACTATTAGATGATACAGGAGTCTGTAATGTGTCTAATAACTGCTTACCATCACCACACACCTAAATACCAGGTATAAAATATTACTGTGAATCATGTATTCCTTACAGTGACAGTTTGTGTAAAAAGATTTACTATATGAACAATAACAATTAATCCAACTTATTCAACTTGTTAGCTTTTTAAGCATAAAAGAAACTTCATCTTTTTATTTTCTATTTTAAAAAAACAGTGATGTAATTCTATTTAAATTTATAATTTTAATAAAATAAATAGCGATTTAGTCATCTATACTACAAGTACATGTATTTACAGTAACAGTTAGATGAGAGAATAAATAAAGGTGCACAGGACATTTGAGCAAAAACTTAACTCCCAGTGAACATTTTCAGGACAACTTAATTGCATATTTTAGCAACCGATTTCTGGCTAACAGTAGGGGTAAAAAAGGGTCCACCTTGTATTTGGAAATTTGTTCAAATGGGTTAAAACTATGTCGCTAAAATATCCATTATTTTGTTACTCAAATGTAGTATTTTTTTGTTCTTTTGTCTTATGGTTTTGCCAGAATGTCTGATGCTGAAATAAAGTAACCTTGTCATCCAACACAAATAATGTATTTACTTAAAACAAGAAACTTTAAACTTTCTACAAGTTTCACCGGAATCTGAAGACCCCTCATGAAAATAGAAACATTCAGATTATTGTTTACCTCTGCATATGACTGACTAATGGCTTCAATGAGACCTTGATGTAACTGTAAAGCATTTTCTAATTCTTCAATGTCATTGGGTATATGAGGATTTTCACAGGCTTGTCTCCATCCCACAACTTGTGCTAAATACTGAAATATTCAAAAAGAAAAAAGGTTAAAAATGATAAAATCAATATTAGGTAAATAAAAGGAATTTAATGGCACATTAAATGAAACAATGCTATGCTGTGAGGCATTATACCATAAAAAAGTTTTTATTATTTTGATGTTTTAATTTGATTTTATATTTATTTTATTTTCATTTGTCTTTTTTATTTTATTTTATTTTTTTTTTTTTTTTTTTTTATTTTTTTTTTTTTTTTGGGGGGGGGGGGGGGGGGGGGGGAGGGGGAATACAAGCAGGATTGTGGTGAAAAACAATCTTGATCACTATTTAACAACATTTTACAAATGTGAAAAGTTTGAAAAGGATCCTCTGATCTGTTCTCAAGTTATTATCTTGAAACCAACAACAAATAAATACATGTATGATGTCATTCAACATGTAGTAGCATGTCTAACACTGGTCGAGTTAGAGATTTCTCAGTCCCTAGCAATAGACAGTAATGTAGTTTGAAGTACATGAGAATATACAATCATCTCTACTGCAAGGCAAGAAAAAATCCAATAAGTTCACCTGTTCTGCTTTTTTGAAGAACATTACAGACAAAGTCAATACTGCACTACGATCCTCTAAAGCTGCGGCCAAACTTTTCCATTCTCTTTCCAATCTGTTAGCTTGCATTCTGATTGTATTTGAGGCATAATGACCAGCGTCACATAACCTCTGAGCCATTCCAAGAATCCGGGTAATATTTACATAAACATTCTGAAAAAACAAAAATGCCATTATAATGAGGAATCCATGATAAATATCTAATAAAACATTTTATGAATCTTACTGGTAATATCTAAATCTGAACAAAATAATTTTTAAAATCTTATTACATTTTCCTCTTATGAATGAAAAATAATGAATTCAATCTAACTGCACAAATGTTAATCAGTGAATTGTTTTGTGGTACCATTCTGTAATTTTAAGAAAACAGACTTCAAAATTTGTAATTTTATCATATTAAACAGTTCTAGTGAATAATGTTGAATTTTAATGAATTTCTTTCAAACATCATGAAATTTCTTTCAAATCTTTTAAGATTTAACATTTTTAAAAATTGAGAGGGTTATGATTCAATTTTAAATATCAAAATCAAATTTATTATAAAATCAAAATTCTGAAATATTTTAAGTCTTGATTCATAAAAAGGCCAAAATTATCTGCATCAAGTATGTCAACTTCCAGTGAGAATGTCACACTGACAAAGTTGACAGTGAGAATGTCACACTGACAAAGTTACACTGACAAAGTTGACAGTGAGAATGTCACACTGACAAAGTTGACAGTGAGAATGTCACACTGACAAAGTTACACTGACAAAGTTGACAGTGAGAATGTCACACTGACAAAGTTGACAGTGAGAATGTCACACTGACAGAGTTGACAGTGAGAATGTCACACTGACAAAGTTGACAGTGAGAATGTCAAACTGACAAAGTTGACAATGAGAATGTCAAACTGACAAAGTAGACAGTGAGAATGTCACCCTGACAAAGTTGACAGTGAGAATGTCAAACTGACAAAGTCACAGTTTAACTCTATTACCACTAGGCTGTAATCACCTATCAAGAATGATTGATATGTGTATGAGATGACAGTATGGGATATTTATTATACTTACAACAGCACTATTAGCAAACTGACTATGTTCAGTCTCTAATTCTACTGCCATCTGGTGGGAATTTCCAATTTCTGTGTAATTGACTAGAAATAAATCACGGTTATGGCTAATCCATTCAAACATCTGAAAATAAACAGATCATTAAAGTCAATAATAATCCAGCATATCAGTGAACAAGAATACACAAATAAATGGAGGAGAAAACAAGAGTTTCATATTCAACATTTGGTTGTAGAGAAAAACCTCTTCTATCAGAAAAGTAAACATTTACCAGGAAACTAAAACTCAGATAGGTTTGCAATATAATCTACATTGTAGCAGCCAAGGGGTTTTTCACTGGGGAAAGCTCAAAAGCTATTAAAAAATCTTACAAGACAATTTGAAGGACAATTTTAGTAATTTTATAGATTGAATATTGCAACCAACTTGACAGAATATTTTTCTGGAAATTTTTAAAACTAACCAACTATCAGTGAGATCCTAAAACTATCATAAACTAAATTTTAAATAAATAATCTCAAAACAAAAGTGTATCAAAAATTTTCAATGTCTGAACAAATACAAAATTCAACGTTTAAAACATGAATTGATAAGAACAGCATACCAGGGGGAATATTGTGCCTTGTCTTTACATTAAAACTTTATCACAAAATTCTGACACAACATTTTGAAAATTAACAATCTTCTTCAGGTTCACAATGCCTCTTGCTCTATTAGTTTGTATCTCATTCAAGACAGATCCTAGTGTAAGAAAGATTGTCAGTTTGCTTGCCTGTTAGTTGTTTTCTAAGGCAACTACAGACACGTCATAACTGACTGGCAAATAAGTGGAAGAATCTTGACTGGTGCATAAAATACCATTATTCCGTTTTTGTCAGAATATTTTGATTACCTTTTCAACATCTTCTTCAAATATCCTTTGCTGAAGGCACTGCTCAAGTCGTAACCTTTTGACCTGCCATAGCTGATTAAGATGTTGTTTTGTGCCATGTAATCTGTCCAATAATTGAGATATTTGTGGAACTGCACTCTGAAAATCTGCATTTCCAGATATCACAAATCTTCTTCCTGAAATATCAAAACATAAAGATAGTGAGTTATTATCTGTATCATTCTAATCAGGTCGGCTAACAAGAGGCCCATGGGCCTTAACGCTCACCTGAAGATATGTCCAATATTGTTTGCAAAGTGCAAAAGACAATATATTACATACAGAAACTTTAAATGTTTTCTCAAGAGTGCGTTTCTTGCGTTTTTGACGCGATTCTTTTATGAATGGCGCAACTTGGTTTTGCTGTTGCGTTATTTTTGACGCAACCATTTTTACAGATTGAATTCGGCTATCGAAATTATAAATGGTGTCGAGAATGAAAACGAAAGTACTGAGCGTAAATTCCGTATTGTCGTACCACATGACTATCGTACCATATTAAAGGAAGCTAATTGTTAATATAGGAACCTGTCTATATTCTGAATCTTTGGAATGTTTGTATTGAACGCTTAATTTAAAGAGTCATTATAAGCGCTTTTTGCATCAGGCGTACAAGAAAAGTCGAAACGATCTCGTTTAACAACGTTTTTAAATATTAAACGACTTGTGTCAAAGTCCTGCACGGAGCTCTGAACATGACCAGGCGGCATTTGGTAGTAACTTACTTGCCGACGACTCACAGTCAAATTAAAAAAACTTATGTAAATGGAGATCTTAATAAAAGTTGGTTAAACAAATATCCTTTAATGATTTATGAAAATAATAAAGTCATGTAAAACAGGCATATAGGACGGAGTGGATAATATTAATGAATGATTATGGTCTGTTGACTTGGGTTAATGGTAGACCATTCAGTAATTTCTGTTTTGGGATACTGTTCCGATTTTATTGTTTCAAATATTATAGATATAAGTAGCATTTGAAATAAAACATTTAAACATAAACAGTCGGAGAGATTAATACAGATCCTCTAATTACAAACAAAATATTTCCTTTATTGTAAAATATCGAAAAAATTAATTTTTATTCCAAAAATTTCATGACCCCTTCATTTTGAAAAATGACCCCCTCTTTTCATGTAAGGGAGTCATCAATGACCCCCTGTTTTAGTAAGCTGGAGAAAACACTGCATGCCCATACAAAAAGTTAATAGTTTTCAAGATAATCAGCAAATTTAAGTCTTTTTTTGCAGCTGTGACCTTGACCTTTGACCATATGACCTTGTACCATATATCAAAATGATCGTTGTCGCAATACCTACAATATTCCAATATACATGCCTATACAAAAAGTTAATAGTTTTCAAGATAATTAGCAATTTAAGTCTTCTTTTGCAGCTGTGACCTTGACCTTTCAGCATATGACCTTGAACCATATATCATAATTGTCGTTGTCACAATACCTACAATATTCTAATATACATGCCTATACAAAATGTTAATAGTTTTTAAGATAATTAGCAATTTAAGTCTTCTTTTGTAGCTGTGACCTTGACCTTTCAACATATGACCTTGAACCATATATCATAATGATCGTTGTTGCAATACCTACAATATTCTAGTATACATGCCTATACAAAAAGTTAATAGTTTTCAAGATAATTAGCAATTTAAGTCTTTTTTGCAGCTGTGACCTTGACCTTTCAACATATGACCTTGAACCATATATCAAAATGATCGTTGTGGCAATACCTACAATATTCCAATATACATGCCTATACAAAAAGTTAATAGTTTTCAAGACAAGAGGCCCAATAGGGCCTGTGATGCTCAACTGGCTGCATATGTAAGACAATGTTTGTTTTCGATTGAAATGCTGTTTAACGTTCAACTCAAGAATATTTCACTTATATGGAGACTGTCAATTTTGGAAATGGTGGAGGACACTGGATTATAGGAGAAAACCACGACCAAGCAGCAAGTTAACTGACGAACTTTCAAAGATGAAGTGCTAGCGCCACTTGGCATTAATGCACAATGTCAGGGGTGAAAGGTGCTGTGATTCGTAACATCGAATGCTTAAGACCACACAGCCACTGTGGTGCCTTTAAGACAATGTGGTGTGGTTACCATAATTGGTTCATCAGCTTAAGATGGGAAATAAATTGAGCTTATGACCATTTTTGCTTCAATGAAGCCTACTTTGCAACACACACATGCAGGCATGCTTCATTATGCCATAAACTCAGCTGGGTTTAGCCAGTTGAGCTTAGAATGGATCCACAATGGCTATTTTTTTATATATATATATCTAGTAACAACAGGCATCTTAGACTGGTTCAAACTTTTTTTAGGCCGACGTAGGAACCTTCCACAGGAAGTTTGGTTCCAATTCACCCAGTTATTTTAGAGGAAAAGATTTTTACTAAATATTACACCTAATTTACATATTTCTTGAAAATTGGGTCAATAAAAATTTTCTCAGAAAAAAAACATATATTTTGAATCCCACAAAGTATACTTTCTATATTTAAAATTTGAGCTCATTTGGTGGAAAAAAAGATCAACAATGGTCTTTTTTTTCTATTTTTAGTTATGACGGCCATCTTGGATGTCAGCCTGGGTTGCTTGGTACCACCTTTAGTCAGGCCGACATTTGGACCTTCCACACAAAATTTTATTCCAATTGGCCCAGTTGTTTCAGAGGAGAAGATTTTCAAAGATTTCGCTAAATATTACACCTTAAGCATAATTCTTGAAAATCAGGTCAACGAAAAATTTCCCACAAAAACCGGTTAAATATGTTGAATCCCTCACGATATACTTTGTATATTTCAAATTTAACTTAATTGGTTGAAAAATGGATCCACAATGGCAATTTTAGTGTTTTTTTCTATTTATAGTAGCAGCAGCCATCTTGGATGTTGGACAAGGTTGTCTGGTACAAACTTTATTCAGGCCAACCTTCCACACCAAATTTGGTTCTGATTGCCCCGGTGGTTTCAGAGGAAAATTTTCAAAGAATTGCTTAAATATTACACCTCATTTGCATAATTCTTAAATCAGGTCAACGAAAAATTTCTCAAAAAAACCTGTTACATATGTTAAATGCACCGCTATCTACTCTCTACATTTCAAATTTGAACAAAAACGGTTGAAAAATGTCTCAGCAATGGCTATTTATGTGTTTTTGCTATTTATAGTAACAGCGGCGCCATCTTGGATGTCAGACGGGGTCGCCTGGTACAAACATTGGTCTTCCCCACCTAGGGACCTTCCACACCAAATTTGGTTCCAAATGGCCCAGTGGTTTCAGAGGAGAAGATTTTCAAAGAATTGCTTAAATATTACACCTCATTTGCATAATTCGTAAAAATCGGGTCAACGAAAAATTTCTCACAAAAACCCGTTAAATATGTTGAATGCCCCGCTATCTACTCTCTACATTTCAAATTTGAACAAAAATGGTTAAAAAATGACCCAGCAATGGCTATTTATGTGTTTTTGCTATTTATAGTAACAGCGGCCATCTTGGATGTCGGGCGGGGTCGCCTGGTACAAACTTTGGTCTACCCCACCTAGGAACCTTCCACACCCAATTTGGTTCCAATTGGCCCAGTGGTTTCAGAGGAGAAGATTTTCAAAGAATTGCTTAAATATTACACCTCATTTGCATAATTCGTAAAAATCGGGTCAACGAAAAATTTCTCAAAAAAACCCGTTACATATGTTGAATGCCCCGCTATCTACTCTCTACATTTCAAATTTGAAGAAAAACGGTTAAAAAATGACCCAGCAATGGCTATTTATGTGTTTTTGCTATTTATAGTAACAGCGGCCATCTTGGATGTCGGGCGGGGTCGCCTGGTACAAACTTTGGTCTACCCCACCTAGGGACCTTCCTCACCAAATTTGGTTCTAATTGGCCCAGTGGTTTCAGAGGAGAAGATTTTCAAAGAATTGCTTAAATATTACACTTCATTTGCATAATTCGTAAAAATCGGGTCAACGAAAAATTTCTCACAAAAACCCGTTACATATGTTCAATGCCCCGCTATCTACTCTCTACATTTCAAATTTGAAGAAAAACGGTTAAAAAATGACCCAGCAATGGCTATTTATGTGTTTTTGCTATTTATAGTAACAGCGGCCATCTTGGATGTAGGGCAGGGTCGCCTGGTACAAACTTTGGTCTACCCCACCTAGGGACCTTCCACACCAAATTTGGTTCCAATTGGCCCAGTGGTTTCAGAGGAGAAGATTTTCAAAGAATTGCTTAAATATTACACCTCATTTGCATAATTCGTAAAAATCGGGTCAACGAAAAATTTCTCAAAAAAACCCGTTACATATGTTGAATGCCCCGCTATCTACTCTCTACATTTCAAATTTGAAGAAAAACGGTTAAAAAATGACCCAGCAATGGCTATTTATGTGTTTTTGCTATTTATAGTAACAGCGGCCATCTTGGATGTCGGGTGGGGTCGCCTGGTACAAACTTTAGTCTATTCCACCTAAGGACCTTCCACACCGAATTTGGTCCCAATTGGCCCAGTGGTTTCAGAGGAGAAGATTAAAGTTTACACACGCACGCACGGACGCACGGACGCACGGACGCACGCAAAACCATGCCATAAGCTCAGCTGGCTATAGCCAGTTGAGCTAATAATTAGCAATTTAAGTCTTCTTTTGCAGCTGTGACCTTGACCTTTCAGCATATGACCTTGAACCATATATCATAATTGTCGTTGTCACAATACCTACAATATTCTAATATACATGCCTATACAAAATGTTAATAGTTTTTAAGATAATTAGCAATTTAAGTCTTCTTTTGTAGCTGTGACCTTGACCTTTCAATATATTACCTTGAACCATAAATCAAAATGATCCTTGTCGCAATACCAACAATATTTTTTATATACATGCCTGTACAAAAAGTTAATAGTTTTCAAGATAATTAGCAATTGAAGTCTTCTTTTGCAGCTGTGACCTTGACCTTTCAACATATGACCTTGAACCATATATCAAAATGATCGTCATGTCAATATCTACAACATTCTAATATACATGCCTATACAAATAGTTAATAGTTTTCAAGATATAGTGACAATTTCTAGCAATTTCCCCACTCAGTGCCTTACAATTTCCCCATTTTGAGCCCCATGGCTACCATTTGTGCAAATCTGAAAATAGATGACCTAAGGATGTTATAAATGAAATAACTAAGGTATATCTCTTGTAGATTCAGAGGAGAAGATTTTTAAATTTTTTCACTCTTTCCCCCCTTATGGAGCCCCAAGGGGACATAACTCCTTCATTTGTGCAAATCTGAAAGGGCTTCACCCAGGCATGATGGTTACCAAATTTCATTAAATTTGGCCCAATGGTTTTGGAGGAGAAGATTAAAATGTAAAAAGTTAACGCACAAAGGACGACGCACGATGGACGACGCACGACAGACGGTGAACTATCGAAATAGTCTAAAAAGTCTGAAAACTTTTCTGATATTCTATCGACATTTCCAGAGTATATAGAATGCCCACAAGAACAATAATGTATGATTTCAAAGTTTCAGACAGAGAGGTATTTGCATGACTTCATGTCAGATATACCAGTAAGTTATATACTTAAAATTGCAAATATATATTGGGTGATTAAATATCTCTATTTTTATTTATTTATTAATTTATTTATTTATTTCTTTTTATTTATTTTTTTATTTTTTTTTGGGGGGGGGGGGGGGAAGAAAATGAAAACCAAAAAATTTAATGTCAATGGAAATTTTTGATTACCAAGGCCCTCATAGGATTTATTTTCACCAAACTCAATTTCATGAAATTTTCTCCCAACAGAATTTTTTAAAATCGCAAAACCTCAAAATTTTAAACAACAAATATTAATAATTCTACAGTATTATTGTTCATGAGAAAACACTTGCAAGTGAGTTATCTAATCATTAATAATTTTCAATACAATATTTCAGGTCTTCAGCTAAATTTCTGCGTTCTTTGTATGGAGAAAGCTATAATATTTTATTGGACCCATGAAGAAAATATTGTAATTTCAAAACATCATCAGAATTTGCCTTTTAAACCTACAGTCTAGCAAGACACAATGCTTTGTAATACTTTATTTCTATGGCATATTTGTTATCCTTCAAAAATCAAGTTCAGTAAAGAAAATTCTGCTTCAGAAAAAAGTGGTCTGATATTATTGGCAACTTAACCTCATCTGAATGTGGCACATGTACTAATAATAGATTGATTTCACTTTTTACCTGATTGTTGACCTTCTCCAGTTATTTCTTGCAAAATTCTATGTCCCTCCATACCAAGCTGCTCTACTGGTGCCATGGCAACTCGACGTTTTAAGTGATTATGTTCCTCTAATTTATATTGTGCTCCATTTAAATGTTCAGGGAGATCTGGATTGGTCAATATCTCTCCAAGGTCTTCTAATTTGTCCAGTAAATCTAATGCTTTCCAGATAAATTCTTCTAACATCTAAAAGAAATACAGTGAAACCTGTCTACAAAGGCCACTCAAGGGATGCGGCCAAAGTGGCCTTTATAGAAAGGTGGCCTTTATAGACAAGTTCTATCAAGGATCATCAAAAATTATTATCTGCATTGTTCTTTCTCATTTTATTTTAGTACCCAAATTAAACTGAATAGTGCTAACCATGAAATTGTTTCTTCTGTAACTTGAGATTAACCAAAAAAATTAAATACATTATTTTAACATCAAGTTATTCAACATCTTCAGGAATTTACAAATCCTTCACACCACTCCGACCTCGTAACATAAATATGTCTAATTGGTTGATTGTTCTATTCTCTCTCTCTCTCTCTCTTTTTACTTATTTATTTATTTATTTATTTTTATTTTTATTTTTTTTTTGCTATGTATAGGGGTGATGCATAGTTAAGTTTTATCCTTAGAACGCTTACACCTGTACCAACATAATTAGGTCGCTTCAGACCCATTTCACACTCTTGCTTATTCAAACTTCAAAGAAAGTTGTTACATAATGAATTACATGGTTTAGTGATCAGAGAAGTGATTATCTGTGTCATATGTAACTGTCAAATTTACTCTTTACATATCGTTAATAAAAATAACCATTAATTTTTTTCTGGTGCCGAATTCAATCGTAGTCGATGTGGAATTGAATTGAAATCGGTGCCAAAAATATATCATTGCCGAAATGACTTTTTACACTGGTGCCGAAATGACTTGAAATCACATCTTGGTACGATTTCCAAACTAACGAAATTAATGTCTGTTAGCGGTAGAACGGCACATACGGTTTATTCCCCAAGATACATTTGCTTCATAGTCTGATAACACAGCTTTGATTAAATTGATTTGGGTTCTTCCAGCACCATAATTTCCGCTAGTTTCCTAATACTTAATTTCCCCTTTTCAGATTTATTTAACAATTCTACTCACTGTTAGTCAATGCATTCCATTTACTATGGCCAAATAAAAAAAACAACATCAAATAAAAAAAAATAAAAAATGTCAATGTCTTATCGGAATGTAAGCTTTACTCAATATGGCCGCTTAGATACATATAAACAGAATTGCATTATGGGATTTTTTGTTTTATGCCGATTGGTTCCGGAAATTTCCGGAAACTGACGATGTTTGGTAAACATTGCAAATGGCCGCTATAGACAGTTCTGTTGAAGCTTGGAGCCAGAAAAATGGTGGCCGCTGGCCACATAAGACAGTGACCGCTATATAGAGGTGAAATAAAGAACAAAATTCATCGGGGGAATAAGATATGGCCGTTATAGACAAGTGGCCGCTTTATACAAGTGGCCGCTTACACAAGTTAGACTGTATACATAAAAGTATTTTAGCATAAATGTTGGATATAACATTACAGCTAAAATGATTAAGACTTAGGAACCATGATTCATGATTAAAAGATTCAAATCCCAGCCGCAAGGTTGTATGGTAAGAAAAGAAGAAACAACTCCATTGCTTATGAAGTAAACACAAATATGATGGGTTGAGTTGAGTTGAGTAATGGTGTTTAACGTCCCAGTCAAGAATATTTCTTTGATATCGAGACGTCGCCAGCTATAGGCAAAAGTGCAGAAATTTTGCCTGTGCATTGCCCTGATGGCATTATAAGCAGGGTTCTTTATCGTGCCATGCCTGCCATGACACGGGACCTCGTTTATTTTAAGTTCCCATCCGAAAGAACCATGACTTTCATTTCGTAATGTCGAGTGCTTGGCGAAAGAACAGTCACTACCCACTTTCAATTCTTGGGTCAGGCCCAGCTGGGGTTTGAACCCACAACCTTCCACTTACAGAGCGAGCACTCTACCAACTGAGCTACCGTAGTGGTCAAATATGATGGGGATTAATTCTTTAAAAATTGGGAGGGGGGGGGGGTTCTGCATTTTCTTAAGCTTAACACTGTTGAAGATTTTACTGTGGATTTAAGTTCATGTATTTCACAGAAATCACTGTACCAACAATATACATTTTACTCACACAGACAAACATACATAACACAGCATTGTAGAGATAATATAAAACTTACTAATCTTAGTTGTATCCACTGTTCATGATTGTAATCCAAGCCTCCTTCAAATTCTCGAGTCAGTTGGTTTGGTTCAATGAACTTTGAGAGATTGTCCAATGAAATCATGTTTGTCTACAATGTATAAGATAAATAAATTAGAATACAAAGAATTCCACAGATTTAAATGTCTCGCCTGGTTAGTTTTTGATCAAGTAAATTACTTTAACATAAACTTTCACACTTTGACATGCTGCCACTGCCTACAATGACACAGGAAAAGTAACACCTAAGTCTCACCTAAAGCTATGCATGACAAAAAATATAAATATAATAACTCAATATATGAAGTGATTTTGAGTAGCATCACCAAAATCCATTAAATACCATCTGATTAAATGATACAGTAGAACTTATAAAACTGAAAAAACCTGAAAAAATACTTTTTTTCAGAACATACCATTTATATTGTTACAAACTTACATAAACCAAATAAAACCAATTGTAAATAAAGATGTTTTCATTTAGATGGGTTCCATTGTACTGTATAGAGAAAGTAGATGTCACCACCTATAAATAAAATTGCAGGAATGATTACCCTAAAAGTGCTTATGAGAGTTACCAGTAAAGACTGAAAAAATCTTCCTTGCAACCAGTTCATGCATCATTGGTCAAACCTTTACTGGCTGGCAAGAGACCCAGAGTTTGAGGATTAATCACTCTACAACACAAAATTTCTGCACTTTCGCCTATAGTTGGCGACGTCTCGATATAAGTGAAATATTCTTGACTGGGACATTGAACACCATTACTCAACTTAACTCTACAACAACAGCCTTGTAGTTGAAGATGTTTAATCAAAATAAATAATTGTAAACTACCTTTTTATATTTTAAGACAGTAAAAATAAAGCCTTTGTTACACAGAATGATAAAGTAATGCTTACCTCAAAATTATATTTGGCACTACCAAGACTTGTTCTTTGTTTCTCCCAAAACTTTTCTGGCTTAATAATATAAGCAATGTGTATATTTCCTGGGAAACATTCCTGTAAAACCAATGAAAAAGATGCATGATGATAACTTAAAGCAATAATTTAAACTCTCTCTCTCTCTCTCTCTCTCTCTCTCTCTCTCTCTCTCTCTCTCTCTCTCATTAAAAGTATATATGCTGATAGGAATAGGAATTTTTGCATAAAATCTGTGTTTTACCAACACTTGTATTTACCCACAACTCAGTATTTATAACTGTACAATGTATAAAATCTCTCAGTAAATCTCTCAGTGGTTTAGCAGATCATAAATCTTACCTAAAAGCATAATTTTTGGAACCTTAAAAACCAACTTCAAATAACACTGAAAAAAAGAGTACAGCATAACCTGTGTTTAAAGACCACTCAAGTGAACTTAGAAATATAGACTTTATACAGACAGGTAGTCTGTGTATAGATGTTCTTTTTGATAAAAATAACAAACATAGGGACCTTCAAACAGTGGTTTTAATTGACAGATGGTCTTTATATAAAGGTGGTTGCTATAGCAAGTTTTACTTAGTAATAAACCAAAATCCATTATGATTGTTTTATCTTAAAATTGTCAAGGCCAGAAAAGTCAATTTTTTATCACATTGAAAGTAAATTTATATTATATACCTGTAAAACTTTAAGTATAGGTTTAACTGTCTGCCATGTTGACCCTCTCATATCCAAAATAATTGTAAATCCACGATCTCTAACATCATCACTACAAATAAAACAATGAATATATTACTAATATCTGTATAGTAATGATACAATACAAATGTCTGCATAGTAATGATACAATACCCAATGTCTGTATAGTAATGATACAATACAAATGTCTGCATAGTAATGATACAATACAAATGTCTGCATAGTAATGATACAATACCAATGTCTGTATAGTAATGATACAATACCTAATGTCTGTATAGTAATGATACAATACCAATGTCTGTATAGTAATGATACAATACCTAATGTCTGTATAGTAATGATACAATACCAATGTCTGTATAGTAATGATACAATACCAATGTCTGTATAGTAATGATACAATACCTAATGTCTGTATAATAATGATACAATACCAATGTCTGTATAGTAATGATACAATACCAATGTCTGTATAATAATGAAACAATACCTAATGTCTGTATAGTAATGATACAATACCAATATCTGTATAGTAATGATACAATACCAATGTCTGTATAGTAATGATACAATACCAATGTCTGTATAATAATGATACAATACCAATGTCTGTATAGTAATGATACAATACCCAATGTCTGTATAGTAATGATCATTTTGGCTTTCTGACGACCATACTAGACAAAAATTTAAAGCTGCACTAACCAAAGAATCTTTCTCAAAAAATTTAGTTCTATTTGACCCAGCAGTTTCAAAACAAATATTAAATGATGCATACATATATGGCAGATAAAGCTCTTCTGTACTATGTGGGACTTAATATAAAAGTTATTTCTGAATGAATGAATTTTGACTGGTTCTAAAATTTGACATCATTAAATGTATAAAACTGCTAAATTGACCAAATAATAATTCTGATAGAATGATTTGCAAAGTCCAATATTTGGTCATTCTAGTTTTAAAAAAATCCCTCTTTTTCAACTTAGAATACTGAATGCAACTTTACAAAATCCCAAATAAACTGACCAAAAGACTTGTATTCTACAATACGTATATATCAAATTACACTTTTATTAGATGTTACCTTGGTACACTGGCAAGGTATGTCATTAATCGTCTCAAATCCTCGGTATCATGTCGTTCTGGATGTGTTCGTGATGGAAATGTTAAAATGGCTCCACCACGTTTGTCACGCCCACCTGAAATAAATAGCATATAAAAGTTGTCACGTTTGTCATGCCCAACTGAAATAAATAGCATATAAAAGTAGTCGCGTTTGTCACGCCCACCTGAAATAAATAGCATATAAAAGTAGTCACGTTTGTCACGCCCACCTGAAATAAATAGCATACAAAAGTAGACAGGTTTGTACGTTTGTCATGCCCACCTAAAATAAATAGCATACAAAAGTAGTCATGTTTGTCACGTCCACCTGAAATAAATAGCATATAAAAGTAGCAGGGGTGTGAGATATTACCGGTAATCCGGTATAATGCGGTACGGCAGAACCGATACAATATACCGGTACACAAAATAAAAAACACCGCGGAAATTAAAAAAGTCAGTGGATTTAGCTTAATGACCATTATTTTCTTAATGTTATTTCATCATCTTAATCTCGAAAGGTTTTGTTATTAATGTGAACCACATACAAAATAAAGCGCGTCTGAGATACAGTCACATTGTTTGTACCAAATACAAGCTATAATCTTAAATGGCAGACACGAAGTCAAACTTTTCAAAAACAAACGGCAAAGGCAAAAATGTAGGAACATTTTGAATATTGAATATTAAGGCTATTGTAAACGAAAATATAGCAGTGTGCATTTTCGGTAATGCAGACATTAAATACGCTGGGGGTACAAATAATCCGACTTCGCACTTTCGCCGCCATCACATGAACTTGGATGCCAGTTCGATTGTTTCAAATTCTTGTTGCGAAGTAGCTCATGACCCGCAGCCTAAAAGCAACAAACACTTCCTCCGATAATTAGGGCAAAATACCCATCTACTAGAAGGCAATATATTGCAATACGTATTGCAATTTTTTCTTAAATATCGCAATATATTGCAATATGTTTTTCTTCCACATACCCACCCCTAAAAAGTAGTCACGTTTGTCACACCCACTTGAAATAAAAAGCATAAACAAGAGGCCCATGGGCCTTAACGCTCACCTGA
Organism: Tegillarca granosa; assembly: GCA_029721355.1. Lineage (NCBI taxonomy): Eukaryota > Metazoa > Mollusca > Bivalvia > Arcoida > Arcidae > Tegillarca > Tegillarca granosa. The sequence continues at coordinate 47,908,520 of CM056597.1, read as the reverse complement.
GGATATGGCCAACCTGAGTATATATCTCATAACAGAATGATTACCATATCAATTCTTACAATATTCTAATATACATGCCAATACAAAAAGTTAATAGTTTCCAAGATAATTAACAATTTCAGTCTTTTTATGCACCTATGACCTTGACCTTTGAATGTATGACCTTGAGCCATATATCAAAATGTTCGTCATGTCAATACCTACAATATTCTAAAATACATGTCTATACAAAAAGTTTATAGTTTTCAAGCTAATGCACAATTTTAGTTTTCATTGGCAGAAAAATAACATTTCAGGGGCAACAACTCCTACATGTATTATCATACAGTTACGAAACTTTGTACCTCTTTACATTTTGTCATGCTGAACATTTTAACAATGTTTTGATATTATATATCTCTAAAATTTTGAAGAAAATAGCCTAAAACTGCACAAATTACAAACTAGGTCATGACCTTGAACTTTGACCTTGACCCCATTTTGAAGGTTATTTCAAGAAAAAGTCAAAACTGAAAATCCCATGTCAATATCTATTCATATAGTCAAGTTATAACAATTTGAAGCTATTTTACGAAATTTTTAAAATTAAACGCAAAAACGCGTAACCTAATTTTTTAACAAATTTCACGAAATGAACAATTTATAAGCTTAAGACCCTAGAGAAGCCAAATATCACATCAGATTTTTTCTACCATCTTCGCTTTCGGAGAAGAAGATTTTTTAAGTTTTTTTGAACCATAGGTCACCTTGACCTAGTTTTGGGAGCTAGGACAACGTCATGAACAAATCTGAATTGCACTGGCCCATATATGCATCTGACCAAGTTTCATTGATATCCACCTTGTAGTTTCAGAAAAGAAGTCGAAAAATTAAAAGTTTACGCCGCGGACGACGACGACGACAACGACGACGACAACGACGACGACGACAGACAAATTTTGATCAGAAAAGCTCACTTGAGCCTTCGGCTCAGGTGAGCTAAAAAGTAGTCACGTTTGTCATGCCAACCTGATATAAATAGCATATAAAAGTAGTCAGGTTTGTCACACTAACTTGAAATAAATAGCATATAAAAGTAGTCACGTTTGTCATGCCAACCTGAAATAAAAAACATATAAAAGAAGTCATGTTTGTCACACCTACTTGAAATAAATAGCATATAAAAGTAGTCACGTTTGTCATGCCAACCTGAAATAAAAAACATATAAAAGAAGTCACGTTTGTCACACCCACTTGAAATAAATAGCATATAAAAGAAGCCATATAAGTAACAAAGTTGAGTAAAACCACCTAAACCAAGAATCCCTTTGACTGATTATTTATGTGGATCAACATGGTTTTGATTTACAAGATTTAACTAGTACTATACAATATTGATGTACAGTCATTGGCCAAAACTGAGTTCGCAAAATGGCCAATTCAGAATCAACAATTAGTCACTTTGAATGTTCAAAAGTATACATATCGTACTGTAACCAATGAAAACAGAACGAGTTCCCCCGGATAAAATATTCTGGTGTGGAAATTAATGTAGGACACTAAAATTATTCCAATTATCCCCATTTTATTGACATTTAGGGAAATGACAGAGGAGGAAAAAGAAATAATTATTAGTTTGTCTGAGCAAGGCTTTTCAAGTTACAAAATTCAGGAAATGATTGGAATTAATTCTAGAACAATTTAGAAATTTTTAAAACATTGGAGAGATAGAGGAAATGATGAAAATCTACAGGGACGAGGGCAGAAAAAAAATGACAACACCGAGAGATGAAAGGATACTTATTCGTATGACTAGAAATAACCGTAGACAGACACTACAGGATTTGACAATAAGATACAATGTTCGTTCTGGGTCAAATTTATCATCAAGATCTGTTCGCAGACGATTATTTGAATATGGTTACAAATGCAGAGCTGTTTCCAAAAAAATCACAATATCGCCAGTGAATCGTCAACGGAGGTTGAACTTTTGTCATGAAAAATTGCAAGTTCAGTATTTTTATTGTGCTAATTAAATAAGAAATTATGCAGTCCTTTTTTCTAGTGGTATTTTTTTGACACAGTAAAATCTGCATTATAAGCATGACAATGATTTTTATTGTGTTGGCAAAATATCATATTTTAAACTGAATGCAATGCCTTTGCATGACAAACTGATGGCAAGTTAGCATATTCTGACTGTTTTTTTTTCCATACTGTTGGCTGCATTGGATATTGTCAGCTACAAATTTAAAAAGACCTTCGTTTATGATCTGTGCAAGGAAAACTGGCTTTTATATTGTTTGGTTTTTTTTTTTCAATTTCAGAACCACCATGACTTACCTGAGAGATAGGCCACCCGTTCTCTGAGAATGGGAACAATATCTGCTGCTTTTAACCCATCTGTTCTTTTTCCACCTGTAATATGACAGAAATAATTCTATATATTTCTGGACAACAACAATTACATAACATGTATTAGAAGGTCCTAACAGTCTTTTAGTGTTTAACAATTCAGAGTTAAAGGAAAATAGTCAGCGTACAAAAATTGATAACAATAATTGCCAAAGGTTTTACTGAGCTTATTTTAATTTAGTCATGTGGTACAGTCAGCAATAGCAACATGTGAGTAACAGAGCAGAAAATTAAACTCATGACAGTAAAGAGTGAGATTGGACATTCTTTTGCTATGGTTGACCACACAATTCACAATTGCTCTTCTTGTTCTTCTGCAGTCATTGAAGATTTTTTTCTGTTGTTCCTTTAACCTCTTTAAGCACCCTGTATCATCTTTTAAACTGTAAAGTGACAATTTACATGGTAAAGTCTTTTAAACTGTAAAGTGACAATTTACATGGTAAAGTCTTTTAAACTGTAAAGTGACAATTTACATGGTAAAGTCTTTTAAACTGTAAAGTGACAATTTACATGGTAAAGTCTTTTAAACTGTAAAGTGACAATTTACACAGCAAAGTCTTTTAAACTGTAAAGTGACAATTTACATGGTAAAGTCTTTTAAACTGTAAAGTGACAATTTACATGGTAAAGTCTTTATGATGATATTTTTATAAAAAGAAATAGTCACTTGGTCACTAGGTTAAATACTAATAAAAGGCATCAGTCCAAAAAAACTATTTTTATTGCAACTCCCGTTTATAGTGAATAACAGTCAGACAAAAAAAAATCTGCATACATGTAGTTTAAGGGCCAAATAAGATTTGCAATGGATAGTTAAAGACAATATTAGGTATACCCTTTATCTTATGTGACATTTATGTAATGGTCACTTGAATGTCACATAAGACACTATACCTTAAATTTACTGTCTCTCTCTCCACATGTATATATGTTTATTTAATAGTATTTATGCAACTAAACGAGTCTTAGGGACTTATATTCCTGTTTCACTAAGATCCTAAGAATTGGTGATACATGTAACCCAATGGATCATAAAGCCAGGAGGGAGACTTCATTCTCCTGGGCATCAGGCCTCACCCTTTAAAAGGAAAAATCAAAGGCCTGTCTAAACAAGAAAATGATGAACTTAATTTCACAAACCCCTTAAACACCATAACTTTATATTCCAATGAATATCTTCAAATGCAATATAACTGTGGTATATTCAGATATGGAAATAAGCGAGTATTCTGTTTATTATCATCAATAGGACACCATGACTTTTTATCCCATAGTTAATTGTATAAAGCTTGACAAGTTCTGTAATGACTTCCTAAAATTTGTCAATATCATAAATAATTCATAATAAACAGTTAAGTATCAACAACATCATCATCATCATCATCAGGAAAACTAGAGTAGTAATAATGTATATATTATCCTATAAACCAAGTCTGGGATAGCCGTTATATATCATAACTCATTAATATATCTTCCAAATGTCCAAAGCTAAAGTTATTTTGTCTGCCCAGTATTCATTGTCATAACTGGTTCATATGTCTTTATCAAGCCAATAAGTTTTATCTAATGACATGCATTTTTGTGCAGGCAGGATTTTTGCTACTGTTATAAATATTTTCTTCACTTGATGTTACAATATCAAAAAAAAATTGGTCAAAGTCACCCAAAGGTGTTTAGATTATAGAAATTTTGGTTCAAAAATTTTGATCAAAGTTTTAGTTTTTTAAAGAACTTTCTTCAAATAGAACCCCATCCTTTTTATCTTTAAACTTTGATCAAAGGTGATAGAATTTAAACAATTAGAATTCAAATAAAACTGGGTCATGTTTTCAAAGAAACTTAATGTTTAATGGATTGGTTTAAAGAAAGCAATACCATAAAAACAATTTCAGAGAGTTATAATTGTATTAGACATTAAACATACCCTCCTTGATATTCATTTCTGTAAGCTTGGACATAAACTTGAATATTTCAATGCATAAACTTTGATCAAACTTACTTTGGTCAAAGTTTTTTATCAATTTAGATTTTGATCAAAGTTTGTATTTATGTAAACATACTTTGAATCATTGTTGAGACTAAGGTTTCATATTAACACTCAAAGTTTGTTTCAATATTTTTGTCTTTGTTTTATTCAAAGCATTGTTTTCATTAAAAACCCCCTACTGAAATTCTTATGTAATTTTGGAAGAAAATCAATCTGATTTAGAATCAAGATTAAGTTTTAGCATAAAATATTGATGAAATGTTAACAATGCTTTGTAATCTTACAACACTGCTACTATCATTCTTATATTAGTCTTAATTTTGTTTTTTTTTTTTTCCTAATTTTTCTAATTAGATAAAAGTTGGATAAATAAATGGCTATATTATTTGTAATTAAATGATATGATTCAGTAAACGATCATAAAATATCTAAAAAAAATAATTTCCTTGTTAATCCCCCCTTTTTTAAAACATATCTGTCCTACTACAGAAATATTTTGGACTCTTCTTCAAAACTTTAAACTTCTAAAAAAAAAAGAAATGGTCAATTTCAAAATGTTTGAAAATACTGATAAATGTCTGATCAACTCTATGTCTGTTTGTAACACTGGGTGATCTGCCTACAAGTACAGCAGCACTAAATAATAATAATTTGCTCGGAGGAATTTTGAACTCGAGTTTGACAAGATGTCCGGAGACAATCAAACAGTCAATACAGAGAAAAACTGTCACTTCTAAAACACACATCAATTACTTCCAGTATCAGCCAAACGTCAACCAAATTATAGCTATAAATTGAGTAAAATTGAATTTCTATTGATTTCTTTCACAAATTTATACTATCTGTATTTGGTACAAATAAATTACTGCCACCATTTAATACATGTTTGTGTTCTATATAACCTCCTCTAAATAATATAAAAACAAGAAATTAAACTGAATCATCATTGAGCATGCAAAATACACTGGATTTTACTAAATAAATCCAGCACCACTTGACCAAAATAATCTGATTCTAACTAGACTTGTGTTTTAATTAAATACATAATAATGGTTTAACATCAGGATTTCAAACACTGCTCACTTCTGTTGAAATTTACAAAAGTTATTGCCTAGAAACCAAAGTATGACAGATAGAGATTGTTTTTTAGGCTAATTAATTATATTAACTAATCAAATAGGACATTGTCTGCTTTGATAACAAAAAACTACAATGATTCATTCAGGAAAATTCAGGAATAGAGCTAACATTTCCTGATTTTTTTATCTGAAACAATTTTTACAACAAACCTTTCTTCTCTCTTCTCAAAATTCATTTATTTTTCAAACACACAATGTTTAAATGTACCCAACCAGCATGTTTAACTGACAAGGACTGGTATGTTTGTTTTATTTCATAAGTACTTGTAATAAGAACATAATTTGTAGTACATATATATATATATATATATATATAGAGAGAGAGAGAGAGAGAGAGAGAGAGAGAGAGAGAGAGAGAGAGAGAGACAGAGAGGTCCTAGCTACATTGAGTGACATTATTCGATTCTGAAGCATAAAGATACATGTAGTTAAGATCACATACTAAATTCATGTAGTTTCACTCTTTTTTGAGAACGATGGATGTAAGACTAAATAACTACAGACACAGTCAATCTGTTGTAGAAGTCATATACATAGTAAAATAAAAAACATAAAGCATATAGCCGAGCATCCCTCACAATTTGACAAGATACAACTTATTATTAATCCCCAGATGTTAACTTTCCCTCTTATACAATCTGTTATTAATCTGTTTCAAAATTAGCCAGTATATTCTTTGCATATTATCTTAAGTCTCAACTTTTTCTGGTTTTGATTTTAATCTTTCTAAAAAACAAAGTACAAGTAAGTAAAAAAAATTTTTTTTTTCACTCTGGTTTACATTTTTTTTCAATCTACATGTATGTGTGCATGTCAATATAGCTATATACAATCATCTGATCACCGCGATAAAGGGGTTCCCAATAAAATTTAAATATTATACATAAAAATTAGGATTTAAAACATTTCATTCAAATAAATAATAAACTATTTATTTTTTTATATTCATTTACTTTTATAGATCAACTGAATTTATTAAACCCTGGGGTTAATACATATAATAAGTAATCCTGTTTAGAAACCAAATAAGATTTTTTTATGTTCCTCCCTTTGGAGCCCCTCTAATTTGTGGGGGTGAGTAAGCAATACATGTTACACTGTAGGTCTTAATGCTAAAATCATATTTTCTATATATCTTGTCCAAAGTAACTTAATCCCATATTTCACAGCAGCATCTGATCATCAATTCTGACCTTTATATCTCTATGATACATCTGTACACTTAACTGTACCATCCCATCATCAACAGTTTATATGTACTGTTTGTGTGAAGTGCTTCAATATGACAAGTGCATATCTAATGATCTCTCTCTCTCTCTCTCTCTCTCTCTCTCTCTCTCTCTCTCTCTCTCTCTCTCATCAAATCTACCATGATCAATGTTACATGCATACACTTGTGGTACCGGTACCATCCAATCAGCACAATATATGTGTGAAATGTTTGCAATATGACAAATGCAAGGATATTGAATTCTCTCTCTCTCTCTGCCCCTCTCTCTGCCCCCCTCTCTCTCTCCTCTCTCTCTCTCTCTCTCTCTCAATCCAATCAAAACACTGAAAATTTATTTGAGGACATTCTTAAACATTTTTTCTCTTTTTAAACATGATAAACTTTCTTTTCAAAATATCCTCCAGCTTCATCATAAATTCAAACTATCCTATACTGATAATTCAACAAGAAAAGTTGCTCTCTCTCTCTCTCTCTCTCTCTCTTTCCAATCTTCCTTGGGAGTCAATGCCAAACAACAAATATGATTGCTCTTCAATCTACATGAGAAGCTGTTCACTGTTTTACTATACATATAACTATAAATGATGGTGTTGAATCAACCCTTTATTAATTTGTTGTACCTGTCTTCGTATATCTAATTTATGAAATAACAGAAATTTCAAGCATCAAGCATGTTTACAAAAAATAACTGAAACTAAAGTTATTGCATGAAAGCCATTCTTTTTATAGCATAATTGACTTTTAAACAAGTGACCCTGAAATCAATCCCAACTAAATCTGTATAATAACTTAAATTTTAATTCACTGTATCCATGGCCTTGACTTTGAAATTTGGTAAGATACCCAAATATCAATATGAGCCTTTGGTTCAAGTGGATTTCATAAAAGTCTATTAATATACTGAAGTTTTTCAAAACACTTCAATATAACTAACTGATGGCAAGACAGAAATACATGTACATGCCCCCCCCCCCCCCCCCAAAAAAAAAAAGTAGAGTGGTGAATGAAGGTAAACACCAAAGTCAAAATTCTGTATCTTATATCGAGGCAGTCAGTTCTGAAATGTTGGAGGAAACTGGAGTATTAAGAAAAATCCAGCACCCTTCTACAAGCAAACTGATAAACACATTATATTATACAAAACTGCTTACACTTGGTATATAGAAACAAGTGAAATCTAAAGTCTGATATGTAAATGTGGACTTCATTATATAATACCAGGTAGTTTGTAATTAAAACAGATGTTAAATATCTGATATATAAAATAAAAAGGATTAAAACGTACCATAATACATTAACTTATAAGTATATAACATATCATGATGCCATTAAACAAGGTAGGGACTTATTTCAATCAAAAAGGTTCTATTTTTACCAATTTAAAGTTCTACAAAATTCAATTATATGTTCAATAGATACACTCCTAAATGGAATAGTTGAACCAAACTATTAACTGTGAAAAGAAAACATTTTATCAACAGTCATCTTAATAAAATCATGTTTACTGTGTACATGTATATATAACAATGAAATATAAAAAGGTAATAATTAGTCATATAATAATGATAGAACAATTAATTTCAGGCACTTTTGAACATTGAAGCAATTCTGATAATACCCAATACTTGTGGAGGGTATGGTACTACTGGTAGTAAGCAAAGCTAAAAACTTAACTTCAAAGTCACCATGAAACACACACATTTTATCTTGGCCATCTCACGAATTCAAAGGTCAAAATTGATAATGCTATTTTTCATGAATGTGCCAAAATTGGCATTCAAGTTAATAACACAGTAATTCAGCTAAGAGGGAGCCAAGTGAAGCATTGATCTTTTTAGGCCTGATCAGTGTATCACATGGCCAGTTCAGGGATAAACTAATAGTTGCTGTAGAAAAATTATAGAAATTTGGCACAAAAAACAGACAAATATTCTCAATACTAAGTTTTTTCTACATGGGAATTAAGCTGTGGTAATAAAAAGGTGTGATTTAGACCACTGTGCCACTAAGGCCCTGTAGGCTACAAGAAGAGCTGTGTTTGGTCAGTCACTATTTTGTCCACTCTGCTACTGAATCATACTGCATTTTTTCTATCAACTTCTGTAGTGTGTTAAATATAAAATACATGTCATTTTATTTTTATTTTATCATTATACTTATAGTTTTGGACAAAAATAGGTTAGAAAACCATTTAATCTAATACATATCAGTGTAGAAGAAAATTCAAACAAATTTTTCAGGTCAACTTAAAAACAGCAGTATGAATTGATACATGTACTGAACTGGTTTGACTTTGTCATTTTCTTAATGACCTTCCAAAATACAAGAAAACTTTCTGGTCATTCTTACAATATTTGAAATCATACGAATCAAATTCAATACATGTAATTAATTTTTCATCAATATTGAAAAAAAAATTCCTTATAAACAAGAGGCCCATGGGCCTTAAAGCTCACCTGAGGAAAGTGAAATTGGCAAAATATTAAGTACAGAAACTTTCCAAGTTCTCAAATTAAGAATTGCCACAACACTTAATCAGAATAATCTAGTCACATTTCATTTATAAATACTTAATATGCATGTAGTAACTGTTGTACAATGAATACTTTCCATAACATTAATGATTTCAGTATACTATACAGCTATGTCCTTGACTTTTGAACCTATGACATTAAAGCATAAATCGAAATGATTGTTATATCAATACCTACAGTATTGTAATAAACAAACCTATCCAAAAAGTTAATACTTTACAAGATAATTAGCAATTTAAGTCTTCTTATGCAACTATAACATTGACTTTCAATCTATAACATTGACTTTCAAACATACATGTATGACCTTGAACCATATATCTAAATGATCATCATATCAATATCTACAATATTCCAATATACATGCCTATACAAAAAGTTAATAGTTCCCAAGATAATTATGCAACTATGACCTTGGTCTTGTATAATATATGAAAATGATCGTCCTATCAATCACTGCAATATTTAATATACATGCCTATACAAAATGTTAAGAGTTTTCACGATATATTGACAATTTCAGTCTTCTTATTTTGCTATGACCTTGACTTTTGAACCTATGACCTTAAACCTTATATCAAAATTATTGTCATGTCAATGAAAAAGTGGCTACATTAAAATGTACTCTGGTGGAAATGCTATCTAAATATCTGATTTGACCCCTATTTAGAAATCATGGCCCCTATTTTTCCAATGGCTTGGGCCTAAATGACCCCTCTTCCTTCAGTTTTAGATTGAACACTGCTAGCAACATACATATATCCAACACAAAGATGTTCTACTGACTGTGCCGACTAATAATGTACAACAGCCAGTAAGATTAACTTTCTCATATTGGCAAAAAGGATTTTCAGATTGGCAACATGTACACTGTTGCAGAAGATGGGTTGCCGAAACCAAAAAATTTCCAGGGCTAGCCCTGGATGCCTATAGAAAAAGTTTATTGTTTAAAGAAAATTAACAATTTCAGTCCTCTTTTGCAGCTGTGATATTGACCTTTGAACTTATGAAATTGAGCCATATATAAAAATGATTGTTATATCAATACCTACAATATTCTAGTGTACATGTCCATACAAAAAAGTTGATAGTTTTCAAGATATATTGACAAAATATAATTTTTAGCAATTTCCCACTAAGTGCCTTGCCATTTCCCCATTACTAGCCCCATGGCTACCATTTGTGCAAATCTAAAACTAGATGACCTAAGAATATTATACATGAAATAACTAAGGATCCCTTGTACATTTAGAAGAGAAAAAATTTTTAAAGTTTTTCACCTTCTCCTCCTTATGGGTCCCAAAGGGGACATAACCCCTTAATTTATGCAAATCTGAAAGGACTCCACCCAGGCATGATGGTAATCAAGTTTCACTAAATTTGGCCCAGTGGTTTTGGAGGAGAAGATTAAAATATTAAAAGTTTACAAACAACACACGTTGCATGACAGACATTGGACAAAGATGAATAGCAATAGCTCATCTGATTTTTGTGTTCATGTGAGCTAAAAAGAAAGACAATTTAGATGAAAACATAAGAACCTTGGACATTTAAGAAGTAGAAATCACTTGTCTTCAATCCATATAAGTTTAACAAGAAGAAATTACAGGGTCAGATTGGAACTTAAACCTGTTCCAGACTTGTACTCTACCAATGGCTCATATAAGCTATCTCTTACACAAGAAAAATTCAGAAAAATCAACAGAGATTTCTTATATTTTCTTACTTCCAATAGAAGGTCAACCATTCATGACCACTGAAGGGAAAATGTTGAGTTAGACTGTACTTTAAACTGTGGATCCTTCACATTATTAGTGAGTGTTAACCAATTGAGTTTCCAGTGTTTAATCTAGAACTATATTAGTGGGGCCATCCTGACCCAGGTCTTAAATAAAAAGAGCGGGGTTTGGCATCACATGATTTTGGTTTTTTTCTTAAAAACATCAGTGTTTTAATTTGTCATACATTTAATACATATTTACACATTTAATCATTATTTATGCAAATGATACAAATATGTCGTTTGTCATTGAAAACTTACAAATTTTAACAGTCAAGTTTTAAGACAAAAGGACAAAATATCTGACACTCCACTGATAGTTGGTCAGACAGTATTTTACAGGGTTTTTAATTTCATTTTGGAGCCAAGTGCCTCTTCTAGATTGAACACTGAGTTTCAATTTCATGTATCAAGACCAGGCCTCTAGAAACGGCACTTTTTTGGCAAAAAAACGCCGGTTTGCAAGCAAAAACGCCGGTTGTGAAAACATCCAACCGTAACAATCACGTAACAGAACTATGGGCTTATACTCCGATAGATCGATAATTATCTTAATCCGTTAATTACCTGTAATTATGTGATCAATATACACGCATCGTTAGCCAGGACACGTGTTACATGGCTCGAATGGTTTAATGATTGAGTAACATCGGTGTCTTTACCTGGGGAAACTACTTTAAAAACAGCGATGCTCAGAAAGTAACGAGGTTCGTCGGAAAATGACAAACAAAAAACAAAAGTAGTTCAGTTTTTTTTTTTTTTTTTTTTGTTTTTTTTTTTTTGCTTTCAGACAAAAACCAGTCCTGATAGGTGATAGATTAATTAAATTCTTCTAAATAACCGAATTTTTTACTTAATAATTTATAACTACTTAAACTACTTAACAGTTTTATATCATATGATGTTGTCTGATCATTGAAGGATAGATACCACGAGAAAGAAAATCAACCGGAAATGACGTAAAACCACCATTTAGGTGTACAGTTGATGACTTGAAATGTTCATTATACATTAGGTTATAGATAATTATATTAATAAAGGCTTCCTATAACGGTAAACTATCAAATATTAAACAATTAAAGAAACTGACATTACAAACACAAACAAAATTGCGGAAGGAGAGAGAGAGAGAGAGAGAGAAAAGCAAAAAGCGGTGGGGGGGGGGGGGGGGAGAGGAGGAGGAGGGGGGGAGGAAGAGTTGTTACCAAAGACGTAAATATTGAAATATTTGAAATATTGGCATTAAAAATCTTGTTTTACTAAAATCGCCAGTGTCACTGCCGGCATTTCTGGAGCGCTGATCATAACATGTATGTTTCATTCATATATATACAGGGATTTTTCTAGCCATTTTGGGGAAAGGGATCTTGGGATGAAATTGGGAAAATCATTGACAAAATTGACATTTTGGGGAAATTTTTCATTAAACTTTAAAAATTTTCACATTGTCAGCACATCAAATATTTTGCCTGGAATATTAACTATTATGATACATGCTGGTAGTCACTCATTTGTACCAAATCACTCAGACATTAACACAATAACTTTATAGACTGGCTTCAATACAAACATCTGAGAAAGTTGTTTCATGAGTTGCTCCCATTCTATTAGATCCTCACTGAGTATAAATCAAAATTTGCATAAATACAGGTTATAATAAAGATATACAAGCTACAACAAAAATATAGAGTTTTTTCACTTTTTCTTAAGTTTCTCAAAGCAGTATCATTTGGGAATTTTTACCTACAAAATTGGGAAAAATGTATGCTTTTTGGCATTGGGAATGGGTCCCTTTACCGGACCCTGTGAGTGGCCAGAAAAATCCCTGTTATATATGAATTTAACAACTTGACATGTTTTCAGTTTGTATTTATTATTATGAGGTATATCTTATTTGTAATTTATTATAATGATAAACGGTAGTATTACCAAAAAATATTTTTCATGGTAGTGTTTTAAGTTATGTCTTGATTCTAAATACTGGAAACGTTTAGATTTTTAAGGTTATGAGACTAACAACATATGCATACATTATAATGTGTCCATTTCAAACAATATGTCTTTTTTGTACTGGCACCACTGGAAATGCAGTGAATATGTACTGATTACTATATATGTGTGTGCTTTGTACTGGCACAACTAGATTTGTGATGAGTATGTAATAATTACCATAAATGTGTGTGCTTTGTACTGGCAGCACTAGATTTGTGGTATGTACTGATTACCATAAATGTGTATGCTTTGTACTGGCACAACTAGGTTTGTGGTGGGTATGTACTGATTACCATAAATGTGTGTGCTTTGTACTGGCAGCACTAGGTTTGTGGTATGTACTGATTACCATAAATGTAGTGCTTTGTACTGGCGCAACTAGATTTGTGGTGAGTATGTACTGATTACCATAAATGTGTGTGCTTTGTACTGGCAGCACTAGGTTTGTGGTATGTACTGATTACCATAAATGCATGTGCTTTGTACTGGCGCAACTAGGTTTGTGGTGAGTATGTACTGATTACCATTAATGTGTGTGCTTTGTACTGTCACAATTAGGTATGTGGTTAGCATGTACTGATTACTATAAATATGTGTGCTTTGTACTGGTACTAGATCTGTGGTTAGTATGTACTGATTACTATAAATGTGTGTGCTTTGTACTGACAGCACTAAGGTTTGTGGTTAGCATGTACAAATTACTATAAGTGTGCTCTGTATTGGCACAACTAGATTTGTGTTGAGTATGTACTGATTACTATAAATGTGTGTGCTTTGTACTGACAGCACTAAGGTTTGTGGTTAGCATGTACAAATTACTATAAGTGTGCTCTGTATTGGCACAACTAGATTTGTGTTGAGTATGTACTGATTACTATAAATGTGTGTGCTTTGTACTGGCAGCAATAGGTTTGTGGTTAGCATGTACAAATTAATATAAATGTGTGCTCTGTACTGGCACATCTACATATGTAGTGAGTACTACTGAGAAAGTACTGGCTACTAGAAATGTGTTTACAATGTGTTGGCTCGAATAGCTTTGTGGTGAATATGTACCAACTACTACATGTATAAATGTGTCTGCTTTGTTCTGGCACGACTGAGCTTGTGGTGAGTAAGTACTGTCTACTATCAATGTCTCAGCATTTTATTCCCCACTGAAGGTAACTGCACTTATTTTAAGTTATTTCTGTAATGGGGTATGAAACTAGAGTGTCTGTACTTCAAGAACACCAATATCACACTAACAAATAGCATCTTATGACTTGCCCCAGTCCTGTTTTAGGATTCAAACCTAACAGACAAGAATAACTATAATCAGTTAGCCAGCTCTTTAGATCACCTGTGGTAACTTAGCCTCCTTTCAGCAAAGTATGAACCCACAACCCTTGAATCTACATCATGTTTCAAGCTAACAAGCCGTAACTGGTGGTACCTCCTTAGATTGGTTTTTATCAATTTAATTAATGTCTGGCCATCACAGAAGCATTGTGTACCAGGCCTATATTTCCTCATTCGATTTACACCGACAATTTCAATGAAAAAGCAGGAAGGTTTATAAAATGCTGGGTCATCGACACATACTAACACACATTAGAACCAACAGCCTCATGAAATACAGACAAAACCTCTAACAATTAATTATGTTGTTTTGCTTAATAACAAGCAATATGTGTATATGTTTAGCAACAAAATATTTGTTTTTCTTTGCATTTACCAGTTTAACATTAAAAAAACGTAATTTCAATTATCAATGAATACACACATTTCTATCATGTTTTGATTTTATGTAAACGAAATAAAATAAAAAATAATGATACATTTCAAAGAATGTATTCTACTCTTTGTAATCAATATAAGTTATTACAAAAATTGAAAATTTCGATTATTTTTAAAAATTATTTTATGTTTATCACTGTCAAAAATCAGACTGTCACTTCAGCCGTAAAAAACAATGAAAAATATAAAAATATGCAACCCAATACAACTACCTGGTCTATAGAAATATTCTACATCTCTATCAGTCAAACCATCACTCGCATTTTCGTGCGAACTCATTTCTTATCTGGCTTTGAATTTGCAGAATATCATGATGTCGGATAAATCAGCATCATTGTGTTGCTTCTTCATCGTCGGCCATGAATCGGATTATTATTCGTAAATTTCCGCTAAATTCCGTTAACTTCCGCATTTCGTCACCGGAAATAGTTTTTATGTTTATTTTCGGAAGGCCTCTAAAGATATTGTGTCATTGATTGAAAATTAGAGAGGACATTCCGAACGAAGCTAACAAATATTGAACACATGCGAAAGTTATTATTTTATGCAAAATGTCATCCACTACAACATTTACTAATCCTTCACAATTGTTGCCATTAGGTAAGATATAAATACTTCACATAGTGATTTGACAACGTCTATAAGTGATACTCTAATGCCTTCCTTTTTTTTTATCTCTCTCTCTCTCTCCCTCTCTCTCTCTCTCTCTGGTGGGGGCTCAGTAGTAGAGTGTTCCTCTCGATAGCGCGATGTTGGGGATTTGATGCTACAGTACTTCCTTGTCTTGCATTTACAGTTACTGTGGATGACAAGAGTATTTAGTCTATTGACTGGTTCACCCAGTGTCATATAAAGAGACTAGGGGAGCGGTTTTATTGTCTTAGACGAGATAGTATTTATTTTGATTTGGTACGTTACGCAGTGATTTTGCTATGGTTTTTAAAAACTACCTTCCACCTTTCAGATTGGGAAAATTTGGACCCCTTTTATGTCACATATTACGCTCAGATTTTTGAAATTCATTGCAAAGATTTTATATTGTGACAATATCTAACATTTTTTGTCTGTCAGAACAGTTTTGGACAACTGGATTTAACTTAAAACTATTTGATTGTGTGTCAATGTTGCCTTTTGGGGAATTTTAGTTGTCAAATTAGGAAATTTTAGTCTAATTTCTCAAGGGGAAACTACAGACGTTGGACAAAAGTATTCGCACGATTTTAGCGGGCCATGTTTTTTCTATTACACCGGTTCGCGATTAACAAATGTGTATTACTTGGCTTAGAATCAACATACATACGCAAATTTAGACTAATTTAGACTCTTTCATTAACAAATGCTTTACTTTTTTAAGAAATAAAGGCAACATATATATAAAAAAATTCTTACCTTAATATTTAGTGATATACCCACGGGCCTTCTGAACTCTCTGTATCCGTGCAGGTAAACTAGCATATAAACTTTGGAATGTATTCCACAGAAAATGATTCCCAAATTCTTAAAATTTGATTATATAAATCTTCATTAGTGTTTATTAAATGTGAAACTCGTCGGACTCCCCGCTTTATCTTAGCCAAACATTTTCAATGGGGTTTATATCGGGAGACTGGGCGGGCCATTCTAAGGACGAAATGTCATTTTCGAGTTTGTATGCATTTGTCAATCGAGACTTGTGAACGGTTGCATTATCGTCCATAAATAAATAGTTAGTATTTGCAAAATGCCTAGCGATAACTGGCCATAAATTGTCTTCTAAAATTTCAATATATTTTTGAGAATTTATGTTACCAATTATGCGACAAATGGTCCTGACACCATGATACGTAATGCATCCCCAAATCATCGCACTAAATTTTTTCTGTACACCAGGTGAAATGCAGTCCGGTAACCAAGCCTCGTCGCTTTTCCGCCAAATATACACTTTATCATCAGAACCAAGAACAATTTGGGACTCATCCGAAAATATAACATTTTTCCAATTCTGTTCAACAGTCCAACCCCTCCTTTCTGAACACCACCGTACTCGCTTTATTCTGTTAGCAACACGGATAAGTATTTTCTTTTTACAGACACATCTTTTGTAATAATTTTTTCTTAAACATCTCCAGACTGTCTTATTTGATACATGGGCATTATAATTTTCATTAAACCTGTTGGTTATATCTGACAATACAGATTTCCTATCGTTTCTAACATGACGGATAAGATTACGGGCGGCCCTGTCGTCAATAGATTTTTTTCTTCCACTTCTCGGTAGATTTTCTACACTCCCTTGTGTTGAATATTTTTTCCAAACACTAAATATTGTTGATTTAGGAATACTTAATAACTGACTAACTTTACCAAAACTGTTTCCATCTTGTAACAAATTTATAATTATTTTTTTGCTCACACTCAACTCGGACGATTTCCTACCCATTTTCCGATTCAGAAAAAAATCCAGATTCTGAAAAATAGCAGACGACAACAAACCTGACCTACATGCAAATCTGACCTTTGACTTTCATATTTATTACCGGTGTAGCTATACAATACCTACCTTTAAAAATATACCGCTTTAACATAACGCGAATTGCACAACAACAGTTAAAAATAACGCCATCGTGCGAATACTTTTGTCCAACGTCTGTACCTTTATTCGGTTGTAATTTTAGGCAAACTAAACCACTGGTTACGTACTTAAAAAACTAAAGTCCTCCGGCTTTTGACCAAATAGCATACTTCAGTATACTAACTTGGTGATAGGGATGGATACATGTACCTCAAGGAAATTAATACAATGGTATACCATGGATTTTTACTAGATTAAAGTAATTTGAATTCAATTGTTATCAAAATCATTATAAATTAACTTTTTGCTAAAAACTTTAGGATCGCTGCTTATAAACACATGATGTCACTGGTAATTATTTTTAGATTGAAAATCTCAGAAGTATATATTTGTTATAGTTTTGCTGTTTAGAGCGTTTGCCATCAGTATAGTTAAAATACATCATTTAAGCATGGAAGTAAAGATTATGTGCATTAAATACTGGTATTTCCTGATGATACCATGGTATTGTACAGAGAGAGAGAAAAACTATGGTTACCGGTTTATTGGTAATACTGCGAACCTCTACTTGGTGAGCTGTACCTTTACAAAAAGTAATCCTGATATAGTGCAAGTACAAGGCAGATCATAATACCCACTGGCACATCCATACAGAAATTTGTTTTACAGAAATCCTTAAAAATAAATTGTTAAAAATAGCTGAAAAAATCCTGATGCAATGTTGGGCAAAATTACAACCATGCAATTTTTCTTTCATGCCATAGTGACATTTTTATACTGGAATCATATAAGGTAAATAACAGCATTGTTATCTTCTTGCCCTTTGTCTCAAGATAAACAAAAATTGAAATATAGCTTTCAATCCAAGATTCTGAGTTTAGTGGTAATTTGTTAGTTAAATCAGCTTGATATAGAAAATATAAAAAAAAAATGGACAGTTTTGGAGTTCACACAATATAAGTATCATACAGTTCTGGAAAAGTTATAGAATTATGGAAAATCTAAAAAATGTGATACAAGTGAAAGAAATTTTATTCTAGATTAATTTTCTTTATTCAAGTCTGTTTATGCTTTAAATTAAAATGTGTTGGATAGTAAGAATTAATATTACACATGGAGGAAAACATCAGATTTATCCAGTATAAAACATTTACAAATATTTACAGTAGCTAAAATTTTGTACTATGTGAACCATTATCAGACTCACTAGTTCATAGCTTCATAACTTCAGTATAGAATGTGTGACTTAGCAACTAAGGGTGTAAGGATACATAAAAATTTGTAAACAGATGTCAGGGGATTTCCTGATCTATTTATAAAAACACATCAAAGCACATATTAATGTTGATACATAAACTTTTTAAAATATCGTGAGAATGTGATGTACTTATGCATAATACGGTAAATAAAATACCATTATTCAATTGTGAATACTGGTATATTGCAGTAAAATATGTGTTAAACTTGAAACTATTTTTTGTTTTTAAAAATTTGGCCCGAAACTAGCACATGTATATGAGGGTATGAACTCTAGTGAATCCCACTAAAAAATTTGGCATAATCTGCTTCATTCATACCCTCATATACATTACCAAACACGAAGTCAATTCTTAATTGTCTTATGATATCTCAGTCCCAGTATTTTAAGGGTATTAAATTAATGTTGATATATAGTGTAGTCTAACCGTTATGCTCTAAAATGCATGTTTGGTCAACATATGAAACAGTCAATGAGGAACAGATAACCATTCATTTAACAAAAATTAGTACAAATTAACAACAAAATTTCTACTGTCTTTCAATTCAAGAAAAGTTTTTAAGATTTTAATGATCAGAGTCTTTTTTAATCATTATCATTCTTTTGATTTTTTTTTTATTAACTTGGAGTTTTAGATTTTATTTATTCAAATTCTTTTTTTAAAAATGGATGTGTGTGAATTCTATGCTTTGCACTCAAACTGTTCTTTTACATGCATCAGATTATTTGATACCAAAATGGTCAGTTTGATCAATTAAACTTTCAAAGCTCTGAAATATAGTTGTTATATTCACCTGACTTTTTATTACAGCAGTATAAAAATAGCATTAATATAACAACCAGCCTTCTGCAGACAATAGCATGTGCCAGGCTATCCTACAGAATGGATTCAAACTTGAGTTGTTTTAAGTTAATTTAAGTTTGGTTTTTAATTTAATCTTTCACTTAACAAAACTTAACCTTGTAGTTGTCATAATTGTTGGAGGATTTATTGAACAAAACTTAACCTTGTAGTTGTCATAATTGTCAAAGGAATTATTGCTACTATAACTGTACATGTAAATACTGTCAGATTTACACAAAATGAAGGATTACTGTAGAATCATTAATATTCGTTGGGTTAAAATTTCGTGGTTTTGCATTTTTAAAAATTCTTTTAGTAGAAATTTTCGTGGAATTCAGTTTTGTGAAAATAAATCCCATTGAGGGCAATGGAAATTAAAAGTTTTCAATGACATTAAATTTCGTGGTTTTCAGTAACCCACGAAAATAACAAAATTTAATCCCCACGAATATTAGTGATTTTACAGTATGTCCCCTTGGACTCCTTCCATATCATGGGAGAAAATGTAAATTCCTTTTAGATACTGTATTTGAATTCTGTAATATTATTCAGGTATAAGATTTTCCTTGAGTACTTGGTATCATCCTTTGATCAGTGGATGACATGACATCTGAGAAATTGATTTTGATACAGTTACAAATTATTCCGATTTCCATAAAGCCTCTTCACAGACCAAAATTCAAGTCTTTTATATTAAGAAATTGACTTCCCCACAGAAATTAAACAGTCAAGACTGCAAATTACCAAGTCTTTTATATTAAGAAATTGACTTCCCCACAGAAATTAAACAGTCAAGACTGCAAATTACAAACAATTGAGTTTCGATATTACCATAGACATTGTTGTCATGTTATTTAAACTTAAAAACTGTGTTAATTGATTTTATGAGTAGATATAGTGTGTCAGCATGTACATATATACAGAAATTTAACAGCATTTAGACACAGGTGAGCAATAAGGACCTTCAGTCTTTTGGTTTATATCTAAAATAATAAATTTATGGTATTCATGCATTTATGTCATTGATTCCTAATTTCGGTTGTTAATATATCTGATACATACTTACCCTATATATGTACATATTGATGTTAATATTGATTCCTTGGTTGTTGTTATTTTTCTTTTTTTTTCAGAATTGGTTGATAAATGTATCGGTTCAAGGATACATATTATTATGAAGAATGATAAAGAGATTGTTGGAGTATTGTTGGGTTTTGATGACTATGTCAGTATCCTTTATTAAATGTTAAGCTCTATATTCCAATTTTAGACTTGCCAGTAGTTTGATTTTTCACTTCCTGTGAGCAGTGCATTGAAACTAATCCTTACAAAACATATTAACCTTGATATTGGTTTGCTTATGTTTCATCTGATAATCAAAATGTACAGTATTGATAGATCAAGTTTATATCATCACTAGTCTGACAATAGTCTGATGTGATCCACTTACTATTTCTAGTACTGAATTAGGTGTAGAAGGATAAATTTCTGAGTACTTGATAATTTTTACAGTCATGATCCCAAAACAGTCCCTGGCACCATTAAATGACACCATAATCAACCACAATCCCAATACAGACCCTGACTCAGAAATTCCACACTGCCATCAGAGTTGCATTTAAAAAGGTGTGTCTACAATGTATGTCTAAGCAATATTTCAGATATTTGTGTCTGTTTGTGAGTGTTGAGACATTAGCCCTCTTACTCAGATCATCTCACTGTTGAGGGTTTGACACTGGTAAAATGATCATGAAAAGGGGTTTCCTTTTCATAGGTCTCTGGTTTCTCAAATTTGATGTACTGAGTGGTTGGCATTGATTATCTGTAACATTACTGGCGAGTGTATTTTCACTCTAAAAGTCACCACAAGTGTGCACTGAAACACAAATCAAAACAAATAACTTACAGGAACTAGTGTGACAAATGAACTTGTATTTATATTAATCATAGAAATAAATAAGAAAAATTGTCCAAAATATCCGGAAAAATTGATGATGCAATGTAAAACTAAATTTAACTAAACCCCATTGTGTGACTGTTTTCAGCTTCATCAACATCCAGTGATAAGGTTTTGATATAAGAATTTTGATTGACAGTTTTCAAATTTTGATATATTGAATCACAGTTTAGTACAAGTTTCCACTACACTGACCAACAGCTTTTGTAGTTATATTGTATGTATGTATATATAAGTTTTATATTTTTGTTATTATTCCTTACCTTGTTGTAAGATATGGTGTTAGAAGATGTTACAGAATTGTGAGTATTACTATATAGAACAATTCTTCTACATACATAAATACTAACATAACATATATTTAAAATAGTGTCTAGATTTGGCTCCAATTTCCAATCAGTGATTAGTTTGGTGTTTTAATTAAAGTAAATAAAACAGTGAGCACACTGCATTGTCTTTGGCAATAAACACTAAAGTTTCATATTTAAAACTGGTCTTTGGATGCCACACATACATAAACACATACACACTAGAATTTCATATTTAAAATATTGGGTGATAAATGTCAGAACTTATGATTTTCATAAATTCTTCTGAAAGACCTTCTGACATTGCCTTTGGTTGATAAGCACTAAAAATTCAGTTTTAAGACATGTTTACTACAAAACAGGCAAGGAATATGTACACTAAGTTATATGTTGAATAAACTTATGTTTAAATTAATCCTAAGATGTGTAAAAAAAAAAAAAAAAAACAAAAACAAAAAAAAAACATAAATAAAAAACCAAATTTCTAAAAAATAAAAACAATAAGCATGTCATATTGTCATCTGACCAAAGTGCTGGAGGTGATGGACAGAAGACAAAGACTAGACATTTCCTGTTTAAAATGTGAAAATTTATGCTCAGTAAAAGTTATAAAGTTTGACCACATCTTTACCATCAAGGTTAAAGACACACAAATGTATTATTAATAAATGTACATGTGTAAGTATATTGCTTATTTTTTTTATTTTTTTTTTTTCAGTGAAAGTACACCAGAGGGAAGAAGAGTCACAAAATTAGATCAGATATTGTTAAACGGAAATAACATAACTATGGTGAGTTTAATTGATTTTTATTTATCTTGTATCTCTCTTGGTCAGTTATAAATGCTGGCATTATTTGTTTTTAGTTCACCTAGCTGAAGGTCATGTTAGTGCAGCTTGTGTATGTGCATGTAGGTGTGCACAGCATTGGCTCAGTAATAGAATGATGGTCTTGTGAGCATGTTTGAACTCTAGTCAGGGATAAAAACTTTAAAATTTGAGATATCTGGTACTGCCTCCTAATCTGCCATAAAAACGTTAATATGGCAGATTAGTGGCTGGTTCAAAAGTTTCACTATGAAGTGACCAGGGGAGTGGTATATGCTAGTAGGAAATTATTTGCACAACATTGATAAAAATAATAAACAAAACAAATCTCTTTCTTTTGACATATTTTTTCACATATTACGTGTTCAACATATGGTGATGTTGCACTGGTTTATGCTGATTATTTCACAAGTACATTTTTTAGTGTTTTTTTTCCTATATTCCTTATCCTGAGTTATGTAAATTAAAATGTCTTTTTCTTTTTCATTCTATTTGTAGTTAGTACCAGGTGGAGAAGGGCCGGAGACATGAGGACTTCCTGTCAGATCATCTTATTTGTGTCAAGTGATATTCATGTACATCCTTCACATTTCTTGGAATTCTCATCAACATTTATGCTACACATTCACTTAGTTTTGTTATGTGGTTTTATTTTATAATATGACTATGAAGTAAAATTTGTAAAATATATTTTAAGTTGTCTCCCTTTGTCTGTACTGGGAAATGTACATGTACATCCTTTACATCCTCATCAACATTTATGCTGCACATTCACTTAGTTTTATTTTATTTTATATAAACATGACAATAAAGTAAAATTTGTAAAATATTCTAAGTTGTCTCCCTTTGCCTGTATTTGAAAGAAATCAAAAATCATTTCATTTGACTAATTCATTTTTGACAACCAACTGTGTAACTTTGGTATTATTTTGACTGTCTGAAATCAACTAGCCTTGTTGGTAGTACATGTATTAACTATTAAATGGAAGATTAGGGATTTAGTTTTCGATGAGATTTGATAATTATGGTTGTTTAACTGTTCAAGCTATTCCAAGCAAACTGAATACCGGTAACCCATGCTAGTCTGTAATAACGAGTTTGACTTGAATAGCTATGACAGTTATAGCACCATAAATTCATAATTGCCATATCTCATCATTTTAATACTTATATATGTAATATTTTAAATTAATGTAATCATCCTTAAACAAATTATCGCCATTTTAAATTTAAAATTCTTGCCTTAAATTACATATCAGATAATGTTACACCACTAAATGTAACAGCCATGTCACTGGCCTGCAGTATTACCTGGCAACTGTTGCTATGTGTTGATAAAACCAGATGCCTGTTACATGATGTATGCCATTTATAGTCTTATAATAATTATAGTCTATGTCACAAGTATATGGCAATAAAAATTGAAATAATAAATAAGGTTTTATTACAGAAATAATGAAAACACTGAATATTTGCCAGATACTGGTATGCCTATGCATGAAGAAATTAAAACCACACAGATTTAGTTTCATCGAAAAATTAAAATCACAAAAGAGTTTGTTTTGACTGCTAGGCAAAGTTTATAACAAACAATTAAGTTCATTGGATGCCCCAAAACTTGTACAACATTTTAAATCGAAGTCAATCTTGCCTATAATTCACTCAAAGAATCCTGTCATAGTGACCTTTTAGGATTGGATTTTAATGAGCACCTCTATAAAAAACCACCTGAGCATTAAGATCCATGTTAAATGTCTCTTTGCTTTATATTAAACCATGAAGAACCACTCTTATATAACAAAAATTCAACAGAATTAAATGTCTCACCTGGTTAGTTTTTGATTGAGTAGAAAATACATGTACATTAATTTATCATAAACTTTCATATTTGGACATGCCACCACTGCCGCAGACACCAGAAAAGTAACACCTAAGTCTCGTTCTTATGGCGATGCCAGGCTCGACAAAAATACTTGTCTATAATCATTCTAAGGTTTCTGTTTGCTCCCAAAAAACTGGCATTTTTCAATAGGTGGTCTTTGTGTAGATTTGATCAGACAGGTATTCAGATTTTGCAAGTTAATTTGTCATACCATAATATTTACATTTGCTATTATCTTTCTTTCTATGACTCTATTACTCTTCTTTGCGGTCATATGCTATGAACGCTGATGACCTTTCTGACATCATGACGTTGGGATATTCCATTTTGAAGATTTTGGAGGTTGGCAGTAAACTGACATATTAAAAAGGTGATTTTTAGGATATATCATCTGAAATGGAACTAAAATGGTTAAAGAAATTGTAAATATAAGAAATGACATTCTTTTTGTCAGTGTTCATGCGTTATGAACGACAGTGGGATGTTGCAATTACATGAATGGCAAAGCATTCATACAATTTGCGACAGCCCACTGTTGTTCATAACGCATGAACCCTGAAAAAAAAGAATGTCATTTCTCAAATAATTTATCCCAATTACTTGGTATTTAAGATTGTTTTGATTTACTCAGAGTTACACAGCATGAATTTCACCCAGCTTGAACTTATATACAGTTAAAACCTTGGTTCATTGAGGATTGTAGTAGCTGAATGGTTAATGTATAGGCCTTTAAACCCAAGGCATTTTATTTCTGCACTTTGACCACAAAGCAAGAGAAGGTATTTTGTAGTCATAGGCTTTCTTGTTTGGTGAAGTACCAGTTTTATGGACCAAGTTGTTTGTGATATTTATCTGTAATATTGCAGGCGTGTGAACTAACATTTTAAAGATCACCTCAAGTCTGTGCTAGTACAAAGCAGATCAGAAACACTTAGACAAACTTAAGTGTGAAGTGTTGCAATTTTAAAAAAAAAAAAAAAAAAAAAAAAAAAAAAAAAGTCTTTCACAAATGGCTGGTGTGACCTAAAACCACATTCAACCCACCTTGGTTCATTAGTACCAAATCTGGCATTATATATGGTAACTGTACAAGAATCCATAGAATTCTGTCACTCGGGCTAATAAAGTGGAGCACCAAGCCTCACTGCTTCTATTGGTGTCTGTAATGCACTATTGTATAACCTGTAATGCACCATTGTATAATCTGCACTAAAGGCCACCCACTTTACGATCAGAGAAAATTTATTAATTTCTGTATAAAAAAGTGGTTCTCAGTCAGAAGTGCTGTGCATGCTTTCTCTTTAAAGGAAATTATAAGGGTTCAAATTTTATTCTGGATTAACCAAATTCAAACTAGTCATTGTTTGATGCATTTACATGTACATATAAGTTACTAGGTTTGAAAAATTGATAATATGTCACGATAACTGTAGCTCAGGAGAGAATGCTCAGCAATTTATTGCCATAAGTGTTCACAGATATAAATCTTTAAAATCATCTACAGCTGGTGACATCTTGATATAAGTGAAATAATTGTTAGTTGGAAATAAAAATCTATTTGTTTTAATATTTATTTAACAAAGAGATCATGAAAAGTTTAAGTTCGATTCTTAGCAAGGTCAGTTCACATGCTTCAGACTCTTAGCCGATTTAAAATGCAAATTACCATTCCATTGTAGAACCACTGCAGTAGCTCAGTTGGTAGAGTGCTAGGTCTGTAAGTGGGAGGCCGTGGGTTTGAACCCCAACTGGCTGACCGGGTCTGACCCAAGTCTTGAAGTATGTAGTGACTGTTCTCATGCCAAGCACTCTGCATTACAAAATGAAAGTCACGGTTCTTTAAAGCGGGAACTTAAATGAGGTCTTGTGGCACGATAAAGAACCCTGCTGTATAATGCCATCAGTGCAACTCGCGGGCAAATTTTCTGCACTTTTATCTGGTTATGTCTTGATATAAGTGTAATTTTCTCAACTGGGATGTTAAACACAATTACTCAACTCCATTCCATTGTAGACATGACAATACTGGAATCTGGCACAAAGCATTATTAATTCTGCCAGTATTTGGTAGCATTACAAGCAATTAAGATAAATAATGGTAGGACTTCCATTTCTATCCCAATTTGTAAAATCAAAAATGATATCCATAACTGTAAATTTTATGTAAATTTTTTTGAAAATTGGTTTTTACAAAAAATGAAAATGGTTTGATTTAATATTCTCAGTCAAAATTTAAAGTTCAGTGGAAGATACAAAAGGAAATCCTTCAAAATTATCTCAACTGATTTTTTTTCTTTATTTGATCAGTCCTAAGATCCAAGACCTGGTCAGTTAACTGTCAGACTGGTGAGATTATTGTCAGTCTGGTCAGTTTATGGTCAGTCTGTAATCAAGACTATTTAACTGCTTTAAGTTTTATTTTTAATTATGGTGGATATAGCCTCATAACTATACATCAAAATGATTAATCCAAAAACTGGTGACCTCTTAATATAAGTGAATCAATCCAGACTATGACATTAACCACAATGTTAACCATTGACAAAATAAAATCCTTAGTAGGCAGCTGAACCCAGTTCTAGCTGGTGACCATTCAATTTAATTAAAACCATCTGAACTAGGTTGATGAACCTAATTCTTGTTGATGATCTTTCAATATAAGTGAAATGATCCTGTCCAGCTTCATAATCAAATGTCAGCTGGTGACCTATCAATATTGATGAAATAACCTCAACCAGATCATGACTTGCAATATTAATGAAATAATCTAGACCCAACACTACCTGGTGACCTCTCAATATAAGTGGAAATATAGGGCAACATATTGCATTAATTGTTGAACTATCAAATGATTTCCATAATCTTGACCAGCAAATACAAGTTGTTGACATGTGAGATAAATAACCTACACCAATTAAGTTGGTGACATCTTAAAATAAATTTCCACAATCATAATGTTATGCTTGTGCGTGTTAAAATAATCAAGTAAAAAAATGATATTCTGTCAAACAACAAAACTTCATTTTTCTGTAGTTGAAACATAAAACAAATCCAGATTAGTTTTTTTTTCTCCCTTTAATATCATTGTATTAAAATGTCACAAGATTTGTTTGAACACGTTTGATAACATTTTACACTTAATATTCTTCTCCTTCTTCTTCACCTTCACCTTCAACGGAGTCAACTCCGACCTCTTCATAATCTTTCTCAAGAGCAGCCAAATCTTCACGAGCTTCTGAGAATTCTCCTTCTTCCATACCTTCTCCAACATACCAGTGGACGAAAGCACGTTTGGCATACATCAAGTCAAATTTGTGATCAAGACGAGCCCAGGCTTCAGCAATGGCAGTGGTGTTGCTCAACATGCAGACAGCACGTTGTACTTTAGCCAAGTCACCTCCTGGTACAACAGTTGGTGGCTGGTAGTTGATTCCAACCTTGAAACCAGTTGGACACCAGTCAACAAACTGGATGGTTCTCTTGGTTTTGATGGTAGCAATGGCAGCATTGACATCCTTTGGTACAACATCACCTCTGTACAACATACAGCAGGCCATGTATTTTCCATGACGTGGATCACATTTTACCATCTGGTTGGCTGGTTCAAAGGTGGCATTGGTGATTTCAGCAACAGACAATTGTTCATGGTAGGCTTTTTCTGCAGAGATGACTGGAGCATATGTGGCCAATGGGAAATGGATACGTGGATATGGAACCAAGTTGGTCTGGAATTCAGTCAAGTCAACATTGAGAGCACCATCGAATCGAAGGGAGGCAGTGATGGAGCTGACAATCTGGCCGATCAATCTGTTCAAGTTGGTGTAGGTTGGTCTTTCAATGTCCAAGTTACGTCTGCAGATGTCGTAGATAGCTTCGTTGTCAACCATAAAGGCACAGTCTGAATGTTCAAGGGTGGTGTGGGTGGTCAAGATGGAGTTGTATGGTTCAACAACAGCGGTGGAAACCTGTGGAGCTGGGTAGACAGAGAATTCCAATTTGGATTTCTTTCCATAATCTACAGACAGGCGTTCCATAAGGAGGGAGGTAAATCCAGATCCGGTACCACCACCAAAGCTGTGGAAGATGAGGAATCCCTGAAGACCAGTACATTGATCAGCAAGTTTACGGATGCGGTCAAGGACCAAGTCGACGATTTCCTTACCAATGGTGTAATGACCACGGGCATAGTTGTTAGCAGCATCTTCCTTTCCGGTGATGAGTTGTTCTGGGTGGAAAAGTTGGCGGTAAGTTCCGGTTCTGACCTCATCTGGAATAAGAAAAAGAATGTAGTTGATCAGTTATTCTGATTTTCAGACTAATGAAGAATGTAACATACTATAGTTGAATTCATTGAATATATTCAATATATTAAATTTTAAAACACACCAACTCAAGTTTATGTACGTTTTGTGCTGTGAAAGTGGAGCAAAATAATGGAGTCACAGCCTTGGGCAAGATTCTTTCACTTAAATCCTGTTTTTTAGGAATTGTGGAGGAAACCTAAGTGCAAGGAGAAAAATCCAAACCTACAGAGAAAAAACTGACAAACTTTCAAAATCTAAAGTGGGATTCTAATTAGGCACTATTTACTATTTATTAAAATGGAGAAAATGTAAATTTTTTGTCTTTTTCACTATTCAGTTAAAATGTGGTATAATTCACTTACCGACAACAGTTGGTTCCAGATCTACAAAGACGGCTCTTGGGACATGTTTTCCAGCACCAGTCTCACTGAAGAAGGTGTTGAAGGAGTCATCACCACCTCCAATGGTTTTGTCTGAGGGCATCTGACCATCAGGCTGGATACCGTGTTCCAAACAGTACAATTCCCAGCAGGCATTTCCGATCTGGACTCCAGCCTGTCCAACGTGGATACTGATACATTCACGCTGTAATAAAAAATGTTGCGAAGTTCCAAAAGTTATTTTTATTTATTTAAGCTTTACAAAACAAGGATAAATTGAAGATAGCCACAAAAGAAAAATATGGTACATTGTATATTGTTAAATCTCTCCAAAAATACTTAAATAACTTATCATTTAAAATTCAGGTTAAAAATGAAAATTATAAGTATATAATTTTATTGAATTTTAATTACTTGGTTAGTTATGTGTACCCATAATAAAACCTAAATTGTTTTAAATTCCAATCCCAAATTTCCCTTTAACCCAAAAATGTACAGTAAAAATAGTAAATCTTAACTGGATACTATAAAATAATTGTTTTAACAAACCATAGGTTTTATCAGATCAGAAGTGTTTTTATGATAAATTTTCCTTTTGGTTCAACCTACTATTTAGTTATATGTAAATTTAAAAAAAAACAAAAACAAAAACAAAACACATATCTAGATAGATATTGTTATTTAGATACCACGTAAGGACTTAAATTTTAACCCACTTCTTTAAAATTCTAAAAAATGAAACCCTATGATTTTTTTACATTATTACTTGAGTTTTTAGGTTTAGGTAAAAAATAATTTATTGTTTTTTAATTAAAAAATTTAACAAAAAATCCGACAAAGCCTAAAAATGGCGGAATACATGTTTGAACGTTATTTATTTCAATTTCTTTTTCAGAATTTTTAAGAAGTGGGTTGAAAATTAAAGTCCTTACCAAAAATAAGAATAAGATATACAAACATTTTCATCCACGTAAAAAGGATCAAAACGTCAGGTATTTCGGCATTTATCTCCCTCCCCCTTCCCACAACCTGCCACGGGCGCGTCTTTCCCACGTGTTCAATTTAACTAAAACAAAGGTAACAGAATTGCATGTACATGTATTTATAAAACATTTGAAAATTATTTTTTAAAAAATAAATAAATAGTTTTTACCTACCATGTTGAAGGTTTAGGTTTAGAAATTCAAAAATTTCGACGGAGAATAAAGAGAATAAAAAATCTCACAACGACTTGAAGTGTCTGAGTGAGGAATTTACTATGCCTATATCCCGCGCAAACAAATCATTTTATACAAAATCTTACCTGGTTGTCAAGATAAACAACTAAATCTAAAATTTGATTGGTTGAACGAGTACGTGGACAGTGAAAGGAAATGCCTAATTGGATGGATGCACACAACAATAGATTTCCCCGAGTGTCCTATTATTCTTGTTTGGACAAATCCAGAATGATTTTATCACCTGGTGACGATGTATACAAATAAACAATGATCGTTATGATGACCTTAGCATATTTTATTAATATGAAAGTTCTTATTGATATTAATTGAAATATTGCACTGATGACTAGATTAGTTTTACTTATTAGTGAAAATCTGTTATTATGGATTTGCACTATGGACATTTAATAATAGAAGAATTTTCTTATTATGACGGATTTTAGATTTTGAAAAACATTTTTTAAAATAGTCAATATGGACGAAACTTGAATCGCGTTAATTTTCCGTTTTAAAATTTTAACAAAAAATAAAAGCGTTCTTTAAATAAAAAAAAATAATAATAATTTTAAAAGATTAAATGTTGAAATGAACAAGTAACAAATCTCTCTCTCTCTCTCTCTCTCTCTCTCTCTCTCTCTCTCTCTCTCACGCACACACACACGCGCGCGCGCGATGTCTGATGCTTGCTTTAAGTAAAATTTACCATAATGTTTCTCAACAAGTCTATCACACCTTCCCATTATCATCATTATGTACAGAGTCAATGGGACAGTGCACGTTAGCAAACAAGTACATGCACATCATTATCGTGTAAATCTGTCAACAAAGGTCACTATGGGTCAAATCAGTGAACAAGTGCTATTGGTATCAATTTATTGTATTAAGGTCAAAATTATCAAAAATCTTTAGTTAACTTGGTCAGTGTAGTGATTTATATACCGTTTTAATTGCAATTACAAACGCAAGTAACGAAAAAAATTCTTCTTTTTTTTCAAATTAGATGATAATACCTATATATGATAAGAGCAAACATAATACGGTACTTTTTTATTCCTTGAGAAGAATGAAAGTGTCATAAAGCATTTTTTTAATTTATCGTTAAATACATTAAAAAAATGCCTTATGACAAAAGTAAACCTAAAAACCTTGTATTAATGTATAGCTACTGATATCAACACATTTTATGGACACAGCGAATCCCAATAAGACACGCCCAAGTGTGAATACGTTTGTGAGTTTGCTTGCCAAGATTGATGGTTTTCTTCGGGCACACCGGTTTCCTCCATCATCTAAGAACTCTCCTGGGATGTAACACACGGTTTCTCCCCTCCACCCACCTATCAAAAACATATTGTGATAAGGCTTTTACCTGTTTTGAGGACCATCTTCGTTTATAGGTCACGTGTTTATTAAGTCAAGGGTACTTTATTTCATTTCAACCTTTGTGTCCAGACCACCTGCACAGGAAGACAATTTTTTCTGTTGTTTCTAAATCAAATTATACAACTTGCAAAATAAATTCGTCTGTTTTTAAGTAAATTGAATTGAGAAAAGTGTCATAAAGTTTTTTAAATAAATAAATAAAATAAATTAATTAATTAATATTAATTTGAAACAATTATCTCAAGATTTTTCCCACTGCCATCACACGAAGACAATAATCGTTTCTAAGATGATTTCAAAAAGCCGATTTTTGCCCATAACTAAAGTTTTCAAATAAAAAACAGAATATCTTATATTTGTCAGGGTCTACCAAAAATAACTGTCATTGATACGTAAATACAGGGATAACGCGACGACAGGATTTAACCCATGAATAAATCTTTTTATTGTTAAAAATCCCAGGTTATTTAAAACTTGCATTGACTGGATATACATATGTATTGATCAGAATACCTTTATGTTCAAGTACCCTAATGAATGGTTCTCGAATCTCTGAACAATAGTACATTTCTAAAAGGACTTGAAAATGACTAAATAAGCACAATGAAAGTTTATACATATTTTCACACTAGAATCACTGGTTGAAACGTTCAAGTGACTTAAATTTTTCATTTTGGAAGATGAATTGAATTTAATCAATGAAAAGTTATTAAGTTTATTTAAATATACATATTTTTAGGTATTTTTGTGGTAAGACTTCCTTTTGTATCACCACCCATTAAATTATATGTAATTTAAAAAAAAATTCACCAAGATGCTCAAAATGGGTTGATTTCGTCTTTCTAGACCATGTCGGCCGAATTTAAAATTTGAGTGGAGGATACAAAAGGAAGTCTTTCCATTTTTGTAATAAATAAAGTTTAATTAAGTATTTTTTTTTATAACACCCGTGCAAGAGTAATTTGGTTGAACCCCTCCCCAATTTACAAGGCAACAAATTCATTTCATTAAAAATAAGAAATCAGTACTGTAGACGAGAATAAAACTAGAAATTGAATTGTGACTCATGTTAATACACCCAGTATGTACAACCACTTTTATTTATTTATTTATTTATTTATTTATTTATTTATTTATTTATTTATTTATTTATTTATTTATTTATTTATTTCATTTCATTTTATTTTTTAAAGAAAATTTTTAAGTCTATGACCCATAATTTCGTAAAAAAATCAGTCAAGCGAATTAAAACATAAACTTGTAACTCATAATGTTGTTCATCTACAATATCTAGATTTCTGGAAGCGTTAGAAAAACGGTAAAATGCTATTTGAAGACAGTTTCTGAGACCAATAATTTTCTTTAATGAAAAAAAAACCAACTAAAATGATGAGCATTTAAAAGGATTCTAATTTTCCCTTCTCATTAATTTTTGAAATATTTATTTATTTATTTATTTATTTATTTATTTATTTATTTATTTATTTATTTATTTATTTATTTATTTATTTATTTTTATTTATTTTGTCTAAAACTCGGTCTACGGGACCTCCAGGCACCTATATAGGTATGAGATTTGCAGATTTAGTTCGGTGTTTTTATATAAACTGTATGTTTTTCTTTATCACTTGTGGAACTTTGAACCAGGTAGAGAAGGACCGGAGACATGGAACTGTCAAATAATCATACATGTATTTGTGTCAAGTGGTATACATGTACAACCGTTCACCCTTCACATTTCTTGGAATTCTCATCAACATTTATGCCTGACATTCACTTAGTTTTGTTAGGTGGTGTTATTTTATAATATGACTATGAAGTAAAATTTGTAAAATATTTTTAAGTTGTCTCCCTTTGTCTTTACTTGGAACGAAATTAAAACCATCTCTATTCCTTTTATTAATCTACTTTTGACTATAAACTTTGAAACTTTAATATCATCTTGCTTTTTGAAAATCGTACAACCTAGTTGGTAGCATTCACTCCTTAAATGACAGGTTTCGGGTTCATTTTCTCTTAGTGTGAAAATAATCGAAGATAGCCTGAATTTGTCTGTAATAACTACAGCTGTGTACATATGTTATTTCCCAAACAATACTAATTTATCTCAGTAAGTTGCTTTGCATTTTAGACAGGGTTACACTGTATGTCACGCAAATTAAACCTTTATATAAATTAAAACCTTGGTTCATTATCGGGTCAAAATGTCTGAGCGGTTAAGGCATTAATAGCCTTCATACCCATGGCATCCCATTTCTGTGAGTTCGACCTCGGTATAAAGATTAGAAACGATCTCTCTCTCTCTCTCTCTCTCTCTCTCTCTCTCTCTCTCTCTCTCTCTCTCTCTCTCTCTCTCTCTCTCTCTCTCTCTCTCACACACACACACACACACACACACACACACACACACACACGATCAAGGGTTGAGATAAATAAAAAAAACCCCTGAAGTTTACAAATAGTTGAAAGATTGCTGATGTGAAGTAAAACACAATCAATCAACAAATCAATCAAGCCTGAGTCATTGGCATTTATTCAGTCAAATTTGGCATTATAAAGAGGTCTTGCTTTAAATTAAGGGTGATTTTCCTCTAATTTTCTTGTATTCAGATGTATATTTTTATATAAAAATTGTTGTCATTCAACAGGTTAGTATAATTAAGAACTATGTATCACTGATCTGATATTGTCTGTGATGCAGTGTTGTATTATCTGCACTAAAGATGAAAGAAGACCAATCCCAGTTCTATATTAAAGTGCTGCTCAGTAAGAGGTGTTGCGATTCTTCAGACAAATTAATAGGGATTGATCGGATAAGTGTGATCGTTCTTCCACAGAATTACAGGTACAAATTTCAATGACCAAGGCCTTCATAATTGCTAACATAATATATTTCAGATAGTTGCGGCAAAGAAAAAAAGTTCACTACTTATTGTAATAAGCGCTAAGCACAGAAAGCTTTAATTTTTATCTTTACCTTATCTGTCGGTTAAAGCCTCAATATAAAGAAAATCATTTCATTTTCAACAAGAAGTTAACTGGAAGGTTTATTGCTTAGCTTGGTCAAATTCAAAACTTGATAACAACTAGTAATTCTTTTATATGACTTTTACGTGCAAAATACTATTTCATTTAAGGCATTTAACAACACTGAGGTCAGCACAAACACATTGGAAAATATAATAGTATTTGATGGCTTTAAAAGCCGTAAAATGGTAAAACATATAACTTCCTTATGTACCCCAACCATAACTGAAAATTGTATGTAAAGTTTTAAAAATAAGTTTTTAGAAATGTTCAAAATGGATCGATTCCATCATTTTAAGGCTTTTATAGTCAAAATAAAAAATCTGTAATCCATTGTCCTTAACAGCTTGTCAGGTTAACTGCCGGTCTGTAATCCAGAGTCCTTAACTGTTTGTCAGGTTTACTGCCGGTCTGTAATCCAGAGTCATTAACTGTTTGTCAGGTTTACTGCCGGTCTGTAATCCAGAGTCCTTAACTGTTTGTCAGGTTTACTGTCGGTCTGTAATCCATTGTCCTTAACAGCTTGTCAGGTTTACTGTCAGTCTGTAATCCAGAGTCATTAACTGTTTGTCAGGTTTACTGCCGGTCTGTAATCCAGAGTCATTAACTGTTTGTCAGGTTTACTGCCGGTCTGTAATCCAGAGTCATTAACTGTTTGTCAAGTTTACTGCCTGTCTGTAATCCAGAGTCCTTAACTGTTTGTCAAGTTTACTGTCAGTCTGTAATCCAGAGTCCTTAACAGCTTGTCAGGTTTAATGTCAGTCTGTAATCCAGAGTCCTTAACAGCTTGTCAGGTTTAATGTCAGTCTGTAATCCAGAGTCCTTAACAGCTTTTCAGGTTTAATGTCAGTCTGTAATCCAGAGTCATTAACTGTTTGTCAAGTTTACTGCCGGTCTGTAATCCAGAGTCCTTAACTGTTTGTCAGGTTTACTGTCAGTCTGTAATCCAGAGTCCTTAACAGCTTGTCAGGTTAATGTTAGTCTGTAATCCAGAGTCCTTATGAGCTTGTCAGATTTACTGTCGATCTGTTATCTAGAGTCATAAACTGCTTGTCAGGTTTACTGCCGGTCTGTAATCCAGAGTCCTTAACTGCTTGTCAGGTTTAATGTCAGTCTGTAATCCAGAGTCATTAACTGCTTGTCAGGTTTACTGCCGGTCTGTAATCCAGAGTCATTAACGTCTTGTCATGTTTACTGTCAGTCTGTAATCCAGAGCCTATAACTGCTTGTCAGGTTTACTGTCAGTCTGTAATCCATTGTCCTTAACAGCTTGTGAGGTTTAATGTCAGTCTGTAATCCAGAGTCCTTAACAGCTTGTCAGGTTTAATGTCAGTCTGTAATCCAGAGTCCTTAACAGCTTGTCAGGTTTACTGTCGGTCTGTAATCCAGAGTCTATAACTGCTTGTCAGGTTTACTGTCAGTCTGTAATCCAGAGTCCTTATGAGCTTGTCAGATTTACTGTCGATCTGTAATCCAGAGTCCTTAACTGCTTGTCAGGTTTATTGCCGATCTGTTATCTAGAGTCATTAACAGCTTGTCAGGTTTATTGTCGATCTGTTATCTAGAGTCATTAACTGCGTCAGTATTATTGTCGATCTGTAATCCATTGTCTTTAACTGCTTGTCAGGATTATTGTCGGTCTGTAATCCATTGTCCTTAACTGCTTGTCAGGTTTACTGTCGATCTGTAATCTAGAGTCATTAACTGCTTGTCAGCTTTACTGTCAGTCTGTAACTTAGAGTCCTTAACTGTTGTAAGATTTATTGCCGATCTGTAATCCAGAGTCCTTAACTGCTTGTCAGGTTTACTGTCGATCTGTAATCTAGAGTCATTAACTGCTTGTCAGGTTTATTGCCGATCTGTAATCTAGAGTCATTAACTGTTTGTCAGCTTTACTGTCAGTCTGTAATCCGGAGTACTTAACTGCTTGTCAGGTTTAATGTCAGTCTGTAATCCAGAGTCCTTAACAGCTTGTCAGGTTTACTGTTGGTCTGTAATCCAGAGTCTATAACAGCTTGTCAGGTTTAATGTCAGTCTGTAATCAAGAGTCCTTAACTGTTTGTCAGATTTATTGTCGGTTTGTAATTCATTGTCCTTAACTGTTTGTCAGGTTTACTGTCGATCTGTAATCTAGAGTCAATAACTGCTTGTCAGGTTTATTGTCGATCTGTCATCCAGAGTCATTAACTGCTTGTCAGAATTATTGTCGGTCTGTAATCCAGAGTCATTAACTGTTTGTCAGAATTATTGTCAATCTGTAATCCAGAGTCATTAACTGCTTGTCAGTATTATTGTCAATCTGTAATCCAGAGTCATTAACTGCTTGTCAGGTTTATTGTCGATCTGTAATCCATTGTCTTTAACTGCTTGTCAGGATTATTGTCGGTCTGTAATCCATTGTCCTTAACTGCTTGTCAGGTTTACTGTCGATCTGTAATCCAAAGCCTTTAACTGCTTGTCAGGTTAACTGTTGGTCTGTAATGTAAAGTTCTTAACTGCTTGTCAGGTTAATTGTCCTATCGGTCTGTATTCCAGAGTCCTACACTGCTAGTCAGGTTCACATTCATAGTCATACATTTATATGATATCATCTAAACTTGGAGACTTTTCTCTATAAGTGAAACTGATGATAAAGCCAATGTAAGACAACAACCTTTAAAAATAGATGAAATCATTTGACTACCGTACACTGACGATCCAAACATGAGATTGTGACCACTCAGTGTAAGTAATATCAGCTATAAGGATGAGCTCAATTGTTATTAAGTGTCCTTTTAATATAGGTAAAATAGCCTCATTTAGAATAATACATCTAGACCGGTGTTAGCTGGTTTCCTCTGATTGAGACAAACTCATTTAGGCTAATCAAATGTTAACTCGGATCTCAATATAAGTAAAATAAACTTGACTAGGAAAATGGAACCAATGTAGCCAGCTGTTGACCAATCAAAGTCAGTATCATAACTTGACTAGGATAATTGAACCAATGTAGCCAGCTGGTGACCAATCAAAGTCGGTATCATAACTTGACTAGGATAATTGAACCAATGTAGCCAGCTGGTGACCAATCAAAGTCAGTATCATAACTTGACTAGGAAAATGGAATCAATGTAGCCAGCTGGTGACCAATCAAAGTCATTATTATAAACTTGACTAGGATAATGGAATCAATGTTGTCAGCTGGTTGCCAATCAAAGTCAGTTTCAAAAACTTGACAAGAATAACGGAACCAATGTTGCCAGCAGCTGGGATCTCAATATCCAGTTTCAAAAACTTGACTAGGAAAATGGAACCAATGTAGCCAGCTGGTGACCAATCAAAGTCAGTATTATAAACCTGACTAGGATTATGGCACCAATGTTGTCAGCTGGTGGCCAATCAAAGTCAGTTTCATAAACTAGACTGGAAAAATGGAACCAATGTAGCCAGCTGGTGACCAATCAAAGTCAGTATTATCAACTTGACTAGGATTATGGCACCAATGTTGTCATGTGGTGACCAATCAAAGTTAGTTTCAAAAACTTGACTACGTTAATAGAACCAATGTTGCCTGCTGGTGACCAATCAAAGTTAGTATCATTGTATCATTAACTTGACTAGGACATATATATATATATATATATATATATATATATATATATATATATATATATATATATATATATATATATATATATATATATACAAACTGTATAAATATGTGTGTGTGTGTGTGTGTGTGTGTGTGAGTGCGTGCGTGCGTGTGTGTGTGTGTTGTTAAATATTTTATCATGATTTTTATATAAAATTTAGTCAGCTTTTTATTATTTCAAGTACATTACACCTTGTGCAAGAATGTTTGTTCGCGCGCGCACACATACACACACACACACACACACACACACACACACACACACACACACAATAGGACGATACGCGGCGTGTAATTATTAATAAACCAAACTTTTGAATATTATGTAATTGAAACACAATACTAACATAAGTTACTTTTTATATAATGTCAAATGTCTTTAAATGTTTAAAGATTAGTTCAATACTAATCAGGACATTTTACACTTAATATTCTTCTCCTTCTTCTTCACCTTCACCTTCAACTGAGTCAACTCCGACCTCTTCATAATCTTTCTCAAGAGCAGCCAAATCTTCACGAGCTTCTGAGAATTCTCCTTCTTCCATACCTTCTCCGACGTACCAGTGGACGAAAGCACGTTTAGCGTACATCAAGTCAATTTGTGATCAAGACGAGCCCAGGCTTCAGCAATGGCAGTGGTGTTGCTCAACATGCAGAGAGCACGTTGTACTTTAGCCAAGTCACCTCCTGGTACAACAGTTGGTGGCTGGTAATTGATTCCGACCTTAAAACCAGTTGGACACCAGTCGACGAACTGGATGGTTCTCTTGGTTTTGATGGTAGCAATGGCAGCGTTGACATCCTTTGGTACAACATCACCTCTGTACAACATACAGCAGGCCATGTATTTTCCGTGACGTGGATCACATTTTACCATCTGGTTGGCTGGTTCAAAGGTGGCATTGGTGATTTCAGCAACGGTTAATTGCTCGTGGTAGGCTTTTTCTGCGGAGATGACTGGAGCATATGTGGCCAATGGGAAATGGATACGTGGGTATGGTACCAAGTTGGTCTGGAATTCAGTCAAATCGACGTTGAGGGCACCATCGAATCGGAGGGAGGCAGTAATGGAGCTGACAATCTGGCCGATCAATCTGTTCAAGTTGGTGTAGGTTGGTCTTTCAATGTCCAAGTTACGTCTGCAGATGTCATAGATGGCTTCGTTGTCAACCATAAAGGCACAGTCGGAGTGTTCAAGTGTGGTGTGGGTGGTCAAGATGGAGTTGTATGGTTCAACAACAGCGGTGGAAACCTGTGGAGCTGGGTAAACAGCGAATTCCAGTTTGGATTTCTTTCCATAATCTACAGACAGACGTTCCATAAGGAGGGAGGTAAATCCAGATCCGGTACCACCACCAAAGCTGTGGAAGATGAGGAATCCCTGAAGACCAGTACATTGATCAGCAAGTTTACGGATGCGGTCAAGGACCAAGTCGACGATTTCCTTACCAATGGTGTAATGACCACGGGCATAGTTGTTAGCAGCATCTTCCTTTCCGGTGATGAGTTGTTCTGGGTGAAAAAGTTGGCGGTAAGTTCCGGTTCTGACCTCATCTGAAATATACAATAATGGAATTTATTAGTTACCTTTTTAAGAAACCAAATTTTAAAATTAGACTTTATACACGTATACTTTTTTTGATGGAAAACCAATGAATAGAATTTAATACATTTTATTATTCATGTAATTTATCCATCACTTGAAGTGCATGTTCATAAAACCCCAATTGGATCGGGGTATTCACCCTTACGAGTGCAAATGAAACATGGTAATTGAAATCAAAGTTCAAATGCAACACTTCTTAAATTTAAATGAATATCAAAAATGAGAAAAATGTAATTTTTGTCTTTTTTTCTACTCTGCTTATATGTGGTATTGTTTACTTACCGACAACAGTTGGTTCCAGATCTACAAAGACGGCTCTGGGGACGTGTTTTCCAGCACCAGTCTCACTGAAGAAGGTGTTGAAGGAGTCATCACCACCTCCAATGGTTTTGTCTGAGGGCATCTGACCATCAGGCTGGATACCGTGTTCCAAACAGTACAGTTCCCAGCAGGCATTTCCGATCTGGACTCCAGCCTGTCCAACGTGGATACTGATACATTCACGCTGTAATACAAAATGCTGCCAAGTTAAAAATCTTCTATTATTTCAATCTTTAAAAATTGGTAGAAAATGGTATATTGTGAAATTTTTATTTAAAAGTTTTTAACTCTCAAAAATGCAAACTTAGCCGTATCACTTTTTCTCCAGTTTTAAAATAAGAATCTATATTTTACTTAATTAAAATTCCAAATTTCCTTTGATTCAAAAGGTTTTTTAATCATCATTGTTGCAAGAACAGTGAAAAAAGAAATTGACTCTATAAAACCGCCTTTTATTTCAACAAAGCACTGGTTTTTACCATACCAGTGTGTTTTTTCATTTGTATATCCCACCAATTCAGTTCTATGTAAAGTTTTTGCACAGAAATGTTCAAAATGCATGTGGCAGAGATCTTTTTTAGACTTTTTCAGTCCAAAATAAATTTCTTAATATAAAGTACAAATCTAAGCCCTTTCTTTTTTAAATTCTTTTCTTTACAATCTTTCTTAAAACCAGAAAAACAATTTACTTTTGAATGTTTAAAGGAAGGATATAAAAATATTTCCATCAACATAAAAAACTACGTCTAAGCGACAGGTATTTCAACAACCCCTCCCGCCTCAGGACAGAATATGTGACTGCAGTAACGTGGATGCGTTTATTCACAATGTTTACAATTTCATTAAACAAACGTAACAAAATTTCAGGTATTCAAAAGAAAAAAACATTACTCACCATTTTGAAGGTTAAAGTTTTGAAATCTAATAATTCCAACGGAGAATGAATAGAACAAAATTTTCTCAACGACTTAAAGTGTCAGGGTGAGGAATTCACTGCGTAAACAAATCATTTTATAGAAAATATTAAAATATTAACTGGTTGTCAAGATAAACAACCATATAGAAAATTTGATTGGTCGGGTAAGTTCGTGGACGGTGAAAGGAGGTGTACATTTTTTATTCTTGATCATAAAAAAATCCAGATTCACTTGGAGACTATAAATACAAATAAACAAAGATTGTTATGGTGGTCGTTTTTTACGGATTTGAATTATAGACAAGAATTTATTATATAAGTATTTTGTTTATTACAGGTATGTAAATTTTGAAATATACTTTACATAGCCATAAAGACTACTCTTAGGCGTTAACTAAAATGCTAGTTTTTTCATTTTAAGATTTAAAGAAATCACGAGTACTTAAAATAAACAAGCAAATAAATGAATAGATAAATAAATAAATAAATAATAAAATATAATAATAATAAAAGGTAAGTAGAAAACTCTTTAAGGTTCAATCTTGAAATAATAAGGAAGTACAATGTAATTTGAACACACATAGTGTGTGTGTGTGTGTGTGTGTGTGTGTGTGTGTGTGTGTGTGTGTGTTTAAGATTAATATTTACTTTAGCCATTACATGATGTACGTATTCTAGTAATTTATTAGTGTCGTATATTGCAAGTTCAATAAAATTTAACAATATTTACACTAAAACATTAGATACCCTGCCTTAAAGACATACGAGACACGATTAAAGTTAAAATTCTTGACCTACATAGCTTGATAAAAAAATTAAGAACTGAACATTTCACGCCTTTCCAACATAAATTTCTAACTAAAATTTCTATACTCCATCTTCTGAACATAATTGATTAAACCTTTTCAGTGCTATTTAAAAGATTTATATTCTCAATATTGTTGTGCATAAAATTAAAATAAAGGTAATATCTGAGATGAATTCAAGTCAATTCGCCCCACGGTA
This sequence comes from Tegillarca granosa, assembly GCA_029721355.1. Lineage (NCBI taxonomy): Eukaryota > Metazoa > Mollusca > Bivalvia > Arcoida > Arcidae > Tegillarca > Tegillarca granosa. Next base: position 47,866,261 of record CM056597.1, on the reverse strand, counting down.
AATTCGCCCCCGTCAAATTCGCCACCACTTTCAACAAATTCGCCCCCATGTCAAAATCGCCCCCGTTCAAAATCGCCCCCACTTCGGGCAAATTCGCCCCCACATTTAAAATTTGCAAGAACTCTTCATTGATCTCTCTTTTAAAAACTTCTGACAAATGACTTAATGTCATTTGAATATTTAAATGTACGAAAAGTTTATTACATTCATATTCAAGATTTATAGCATTTAAAACACTGTTTACCAACTCCATTTTGTCAATATTACATAATAATAGTTTTACAAACGTGATTTTTTGTTCGAAAGATAAATTATTAATATTATTTCCATATTTATGAAAAGTAAGCTTATTAATTTTCATAACATTAATTTTTGTATGAAAGATAGACTATTAATATCATTTACATATTTACATATTTATGAAAAGTTAGCTTATTAATTTTCATAACATTAATTTTTTATGAAAGATAGACTATTAATATCATTTACATATTTATGAAAAGTAAGCTTATTAATTTTCATAACATTAATTTTTGTATGAAAGATAGACTATTAATATCATTTACATATTTACATATTTATGAAAAGTTAGCTTATTAAAACCTACTGAAACCCTCTGAGTGATAAAACTATCAATAAAAATTTACTAAAAAAACAAAAAAAACTTTAAATCATCCTATTGCTGTCGAGCACTAACCACTTAGAAATAACACGTAAACCTTCTGAGGATCAGCATATTTCACCACAGATTGCAAGATTCTAGGATGTGTAGGTGTTTCTACAAAGCATTTGCATGCACGGTTTTGAATGAAGTTCTTTATTATCTTTTTAACAATTTTTTTATAAATATAACTATAATAAAACTGGTTAAAAAAGAAATGCAAAAAAAATTGTTTAAACGCCGTAATCAATTCCAGAATGCATTTGAAATATGTTATGATGTCAATCAAGCTCTATTTGCAGATTTCTTTATTTCTTGAATGCTATATTTCTAGTTAAAAGTGTTGCCAAAGTTAAGAGAAAGATGTCATCTGATAGACATTAATAATTCGTTAGATATTTTTTCGTGTGACGAAAATAATACAATGCGATCTGAAAGTAACAAAATAAACTAATTTTCGCTCACATTTACATTGACACCGGCATCTAAATAATTAAATTCCTTTACTGCGATATATATATATATATATGGAATATAACTTACAGCTTAATTCTTTAACCTCTTGAAATATAACAAATGCATCTGTTAACAGCCCATATATTTTCACTGAAAAGTTAACATCTTTATAAAGTGACCTGATACTGGATAAATTTTTTCTTTTTAATCCGATCAAAAATAAAATAACATAATTTACAGAGTCAAAGGCTTTCTTTAAGTCAATAAAGCAGACAACGTTGATTAACGTCTAATTTTCCTCTGGTTGATATTAACCACTTACTTTTAAATTTGTTCAATTACAACATCTGGCTTTACGAAAACCTTTTTTTTTGTTCATTGGCGAGAAGGGCATGTTCATGTAGCCAAGAGCTTAAGCCCCATCCATACAATTAAGAAGATAATTAGTTTATGATCATTAGTATTCTGAATAGAATACAAAAAAATCAGTTTTCCAGATAAGTAACCATTTCAGAATGTCTATACAAAAAGTTTTCTAGATAATATTAATAAATATCCAAAACGCGCTGCCATTTCCCTATTTTAATCTCCATGACTATCATTTGTGCAAATCTGAAACTAGGTGACCCAGGAATTTTTTACATCATATATCTAAGGAATTCAGAGGGGAAGATTTTAAAGTTTTTCACTATTTACCCCATTATAGGGTTCCAAAGGAACTTAACTCCTCCATTTGTGCAAATCTGAAAGTCCTTCTGATGGTGTACAGGTAGGTAGATATGCAAAAAACGATCACAGATAAAAAACCTTCAGTCCATAACACTTTCTTTTTGTAAATGTCATTTTACTCATGTCACATGGAACAAAGGAAATAATAAATTCATTACAGATACAACATTGCAAGTGGTTACGATTATAAATGGCAAGATGCAATCATATACTTAAATTACTTATGTAAATACAAATTACTGTGCGTTCATATGAAATTGCAGCAAAATTTGCCTACCTAAATTGCTGCATACAAAATTATTCTTTGAAACACTTCCTTTTGGAGGTAACACCGTTATATATTAACACACGTTCCTTTTCACACGCCACATCGCATAGTTCTTGTAGGTCGCTATCCCATTTGCGGTTTTTGCGACTTTTAGCGTAAGAACTACTTATTAAAACAAACAACTTTGTTTTCGTTAATTTTGACTGCATTCTGAACATTTTTTAAATCTTAAATCGTAGGCTTCATTAAGCCATTTTCAACAGTTATAAAATGTTCAATGCTTTTAATGGTCTCTTTAATAAGTGCACGCACATCGTCGTTGCACATAGAATAATTTCGTTAATTTTGCTGCAAGTATCTTCTGGGCGCGCGTCTTACACTATCATTTACTTCAATGTTAAGTTGCTTTACTCTAACATATATATATATATATATATATATATATATATATATATATATATATATATATATATATATATATATATATATATATATATATATATTTAGTGAATATTAAATTGAATGAGAAATGATCAAGGGCTTTATCATAAAAGATCAAAATTAAAATATTTTGTACCGCTTACATAAGATGAACATTAAAATTAGATATTCATGAAAAAAACCCATTTGATGTTATTACATAATCCACAACTTATTTCTCAGAATTTCAAACACAGGTAAAATTTTATGAACCTGTTCTGCCGTTCAGCAACCGCATATTATGAGGGTCGTTCGATATGCAATACGTATTGTAAATATCTCAAAAGCATTCGACTCAAAAAGTGAATTCCTTCAAAGTATTATCCGCGGTTTGAAGTAAATAATTTCAATCTCTAAATCCTTTTCTGAAATGCGTGATGATACGCTGATTTAGGTAGATCTTTTAGGTACTGACTGATGGCTGAGCCAAGGACTTGTCCGGGACTTGTAATAGGGAACAGATAAAAACGTTTAAGGTTTTGGAAATAGGAAAAAGTTGCAAGGTGCTAGATCTGGAGAGCATGCATGGTAGGTGTGGCAAGACGGTAACCATTCCTTCTTCGAAAATGGCTTCACAAGCTCATATTAATGTGATACAGCATTATCATGAAGTAGATGAACAATCCCGTTTAAGATAAATTTCTTGAGCTTTTTAGTATAACATCTCGGTAACACTTTTGCTCTTTGGCACCGGAATTTGTACGGCTATAGCATCATATGAGAGGAATATATGCAATATAGAACCTTCTTTGTGCTAATGCTTCTTTTGGCAACTACAGGCCTTCTACCGTGTGTACGTGTAACACAGTAACAATGATCGCAAATTGATTGAATTTAGAGAACTTTTTGAGCAATACCTTAGCTGTTTGTACTCGTACACGTTTTTGGTTATTTGTCTGGCAAAATATTCGGGATCCATCTAGCAGAAAACTTTCGTACTTTTAAAATGGGCTTCAAAGTGCACCCGCGAAAATGATATGCCAACAGCTTTGGCAATATCACGAATCGTATATCTGCTTTCAATTATTTTCCTTACTTTTGAGACAATTTAGAATGGCTCTTGGTGATGCTGGTAGTGGATTAATTAAAACTCTCGATTTTGGCAAGGTCAAGGCAAAAAGAAGATATTGGGTTTATTTGATTCTCAAGAGACAATTCCTGTTTTGCCAGTAACGACAAAGTCCATTCAACCATTCCGACATACATGTAAATTATTTCTTTTGAGTCTTTCTTCCCGATGTATGTAATATTGAAACGCCTATACAAGTTTTAATCTCTCCGTATCTGGTTGGATTCATATTGATTAACGTCACATCAGCAGATTTTCATCTATTCTATGTTGTTTAAAATGACGTAGATCATATTAGTGAATAAAGTCATGCAAATAAGTTGATGGAAATAGAGTTAATACCGTTTAACGACAAAATTAAGAATCTTTCAACGATTTCGAGGATGTCATTTCTAAGATGTTGGAGAAAATATGTGTACTCGGAATAAACCTTCGACAAACGCTATGACAAACTTTCTCTCACTTGAATATGCCTGAGCGGGGCACTGTGATCCACTCGGTTACCGAGACGCATGTTAAAAGAAGTACTGAATGCACTAGCGAAAAAGTGCAAATCGATAGCAAGGTAGCGGGTTAGTTTTTATGGTTTAAAATAGATTTGAAAAACACCAGGTATTATTATTACCTGAGACTTCATATCTGGCTACAGGTCAATTTCTAAATACGCACTTCATGTAGGTAAAAAGCAAAAGGTAAAATTTTGTCCATATATCATATTATAAAATAATATGTTTGTTTAAAGAAATCAATTAAATACCTGGTGATTTCTGACAAAAATTAATTTCATTGAAAGGATATTGTAAATAACATAAATATGTAAAGTTTAAAAACGTGACATCGTTGGTGTAATAAATACAGGAGTTGTCAGAAGACAACAACGCTCGCTTGCCCAACCCAACATACAATTTTATTTTTATGTTTATGTTGCAATTTATTAAGAATTATCAACACACTTGTTTAAAAAGCCAATCATCATCATCATCACTGTTTATAATCATCGTCATCATCATTGTCGTCATCATCATCACCACTGTTTATCAATCATCATAATCATCATCATCATCATCTTCACTGTTTATTGTCATCATCATCATAATTATAATCATTATCATCATCATTAAAACACTTTAACATTGTGATTGTTTGACCTTGACCTTTGGCATTCAGCTTCTTTATTACATATCCATTTTGGCTTAAAGATATCAACTGTACTGAGTATGCGATAATCTATTACTCATAACATGAAAAACTTCAACATTAAAAAACTTAAACATGAAACTTTAACAATGTGACTGTTTGACCTTGACCTTTGACCTTACACCGGGGGTATGGCATAAGCTCTCTGCGCTTAGGTGCAGGCGAGCTAAACTTCTGCCAATTTTTAAAGCATATTAGCCATCAATATTGTTTTATAAATTATATCAAGATTAGTAAAAAGCATTTTTTAGTTTTGAATTTTAAACTATTAATTTTTACCAAGGGTTAAATATCACTTATATAGAGTTATTTCGTCCTTTCTTTTGTCATAATTGACGTTGGAAATTCTAAAACATCTATTTAACTTTGTACTAAAGAATTTAAGTTTTTTAAACTAAATAAATTTAGTTTAAATACAAAAATTTATTTACAAACATAATTTATTTTTATAACTTGTCTGTAGGGCATTTTGCCTGGTTAATGATGCGTGCGAATTTTGATTTCCATATTCTTTGTTAGGTACATCAATTTAAAATTTCTTCTAAATTTATCATGATTGACATTTATTGAATGGTTTATATAAGAATGTATATGCAGAAAATAGGGAACTTGAATTTATTTTTCACTAAGGAAAGCAGTTTGCTTTAAATTTTATCACGTATAAGTTTTACATGCAAATTTTGCTTTTTTAAGCTAAATAATTTAAACATTTATAATTTGATTTATACGGAAATTTTTGGCTAATATCGGTGAGGAATCAACTACATGTATCATAATTTATCTTTACATTTTTCATTTAAAATCATATTTCAAAAAATTAATTTATTAGTTTCTCATGCATGCAATCAATATTTTATTTATTTATTTATTTATTTATTATTTATTATTTATTTATTTATTTATTTATTTATTTATTTATCATTTCTTTTTTAGTTCCACTTACGTATATCAAGAATGATACATTTTTTTAAATTTTGAAACAGACTGTAGTTTATCTGTAAATAATTTCGTACCAGAAATTATTCCAGTTGAGACTACATTGGGTTTTAAATTTTGAAACAGACTGTAGTTTATCTGTAAATAATTTCGTTCCAGAAATTATTCCAGTTGAGACTACATGGGTTTTAAATTTTGAAACAGACTGTAGTTTATCTGTAAATAATTTCGTTCCAGAAATTATTCCAGTTGAGACTACATGGGTTTTAAATTTTGAAACAGACTGTAGTTTATCTGTAAATAATTTCGTTCCAGAAATTATTCCAGTTGAGACTACATGGGTTTTAAATTTAGAAACAGACTGTAGTTTATCTGTAAATAATTTCGTTCCAGAAATTATTCCAGTTGAGACTACCGTGATTGGTTTTAGGGCCTATACTGCTTGACCACTAGCCCCTTCAAGTTTCATCCATTTAAGAGACTTAGCTAATAACATTACTAGATTACTGTCTATTTCAGATCCATTTAAATAGCTTGCCGATATACGAAGGAATATTTCTCACAGTAATTAACATTATTTAAATATCAGTATATTAAAGGCTTTGTTAAGTAATTGCTAGATTGATGATCAATTTCTTATTTATAACAAGATTGCCACTGGAAAACTTATTGTCCAGGATAGAAGTTCAAATCTCAATTGCAATGAGCATAGAAATGCTTTTGACACAGTATGTTATAAATTACATTTAATACAAAGAGAAACCCTCAAAACAGTAAGGGAGCATCACATATAACATAATGAATAAATATATATAAGTTTGGTAGAAAAGTGTATACATAATATTTCATTCTTCTTTTTGAATGCATTATGTAAAGATGTTGCAATTTTTTTTTAATTAAAGAAACATTTTTCGTAGTCAAAAACTTGTTAATTTTAATTTTGCATATTAGTCCTATGACAATAAAAATTGGAAAAATATTTTCGTCTTAGTTCAATATAAACAGGACATACCAATAAAAATTATATTCATTTTCTTGAGTTTTAATATAACAGCAATTACAGTTGACTGTTCTTTTTTACATTATAATACTAGTATCTACCATTCTCAAATCTTGTTCAAGCCCAATGTTGTAGATTCCTATAGAACACAAAACACAACAAATTCTTCAATGGAAATACCCAGGTAAGACCTCTATAGTTGTTGCAGTTATCAGCATCTATCCTCATCAAATTATAAAATTTATATATAAAAGTTTGTTTATTTTAAATAATTTTTAACTAATACTTATTGATAAAACATTAGCTTTTGTTGTTGAAGTTTTTTTTTCAGTTTTTTGATATTTTGTTCAATTATGGGACAATAGAGATGATAATTACGAGAACTTAGGTTTTTCCAGTTGCCAAATGACTAATTGAAGTTTACCATTAATTAAATATCTTTGATAAACATTGGTTATTTTGCTTATTATGGTTCATAGTGATTAACTTTAATTATGTGATGTGCAACTGAACCCAGAATGGGAAATGAAGTAATGGACATAAAAAAATAATTAAAACTTTGTTTAAAATACAGAGTTGTTTTAATTCAAAATGTTATTGAGATGTTATAATTGGTCTTAAAAAATATACGTTTGTTATTTTAAAAGTTCAAATTTTGAAATACAATTTAAGTTTTAATGAAGTAAATAAAGCTTTGATGTGTTCTAATCCCAGCCGAGTCAAACTGTGACCTAAAAAATGGTGACCAGCTGACCACTATTCAAAACTTGATTAAAGTGATGTATTCATCTTCAACACAAATTTACAAATTTATACACGATTCTGAATTTCCGAACCAAAATGTTAATTACCCAAAGTCTTAACTCAATTTTAGTTGTGTCTTTCAAGTTAAGTTTCCACTCGGCATTTAGAAATGAAATTCACAAAATCCTTCGGAGAAGGAGACCTTAAATACCGATGCCCCGTGATATGGCAGGCGAGACACGCTAAAGGACTCCTCCTGCACACTGTCCTTAGCACACACTGTAAAGGTCAAAATTCCTGCCACTTTACCAATAGTTAGTGACCTCTCGATATAGGTGAATGACGTAAAATACCTTTAAATTAATCAAGTTAAGTTTCAGTTAAACTCCTACTGACTATCTGCGTAAAAGACTTGAATTGCGTCCGATAACAATTTATGTTACTTCTAAAAAAAAAGAACACTAACTATAAAAGTGGGCCTCGGTGGCCAAGTGATCTAAAGCGGACAAAAAAGCCTTTCACAGTCTAGGTTCGAACCCTACTTAGGCAGTCGGTTCGCTTATAGTGTTTTCTCCGGTTGATCCTGTTCCGGTTTCCTCCATCATTTCAAAAAAATGCCGCCCCAATAAAAAATGGAAAGAATCTTTACTTTGGGGCATCTTTAGACACATTTGTCTGTATATTCCGCTTATTTTTGCTTACATACATACGTATATATATATATATATACAGCAAAATACACAAAAATCACAGAAAGTATAAGTGAAACCGGATACCCCTCAGTCTCAAACGTGATTTTACTTAGATAACGACACTTAGTAATAAACAAAAAGTTCTTCGAATGAACCCATTGATATTATTGTTTTGTAGCGTAAGTGGTAGCTCCGTAAGTAAAAAGCTTTCCTTTTGTGTGGCTCGTCAGGCTTTGGGAGTTAGAGAACGGGGATTTGAAACCTAACTGGATCATGCATAAGACTTAAAAAAAATAAAATACTACTGCCTTGCCTGCTACTCGGCATTAGAAGAACAAGCTATCGACTGGTTCACCCGGTAAATGTTACTGTGAGAGTTGTCCGTCGCATAATGATTCGGTAAGCTATCACTTTAACAAAAAGACGCCCCGAGTACGTGCTAGTAGAAAGCAGACCATAATATACACTACTCAAACATCACATACATGTATACGTAAACATTAATAACTTTGCTCTCGTCATGGATATCTGAAAAATTGCTGATGCGACGTAAACCAACATTACACTTTAATTTATTTGGTAATAAAAATGGAGAGTATTTTAAATCCGTTGGTTTTGATTATTTACTTATATCGATATAAGTAAAATAATCTCGATTTAAAAGAGGTAAAACATATGCAAAAATTATATAGCGTGCAAAGGGACATAATTCAAGTAGGTCTTCCGTATAAAAATTGTCATGTGCATAACTAGAACATTTTTTTGTAAAAAGTCAAAATATTGTACATGACACTGTCTTCAAAACAAGTGTATCCTGTATTTTGTAACGATTTGCAGTAATGCTTGAAACCTTGGGAGCTGTCACATAGACGTTGCATTTTGAAATAAATGCATTTCAAAAATATCAAGTTCCGATTCAATTGACATACCCCCGTTTATTATCGCTTATGAGTAAGTGATTTTGGTTTACAACTCGGGAGAGGTAATATTTTTCATTATGTTTGTCAGTGTCTTCGGTGGCCGAGTGCTCTAATGCGGGTACTTCCGGATCATAGCGACTCTCATCCTAGGTTCGAATCTTTGGGGGCAGATAGATGATCCCCAGGTAGATGTTTTCCTTCGGCACTCTGGTTTCTTCCACCATCCAAAAAGTGACCCCAGTTCCACAATCATTCCTTAACTAAGATTTTTCTTTACTTAAGCAAATTTAGGGTAATTTCAATTTGAATTACCAATAAACATTTGTGTAAAACTAAATGCAGACGTTATTCCTCAAAACAAATGACACCTTAAATTTCTGAATATCCAAACAATTCGCCAAATTATTAATATTTCAAATTTTCCAGATTTAAGGAAAATCTTACTTAAAGAATAATTATGAAACCGGGGCCTGGTCGCCTCAATAAGAATCTTGACTGTCGTGTAAAAATTCATCAATTCATTTTAAATTATTCAGTTTGTCCATTTGTTTGCCGGTGTTTTTTTTTTCAGTCTCCCTGACATACCTGCCTCGTCATAAGAGAAAGAATCTTGATTTTGTTGTAAATTATGTAGTATGCAAAATGTCCAATTCTTTTTATTTTTCCATAACAAAAAGATAAAATTATCTTCTTTTATATAATAACAACACGACAAAAAATATTTTATCAGATTTAACGATTTAATAAAATATATATGTATATAACAATAGCGTACAACGTATCCCGATGTTAAACATTACTAATACATAAAACTGTTGTCAAAATGATGAAGAATATTTCCGGCTTTTTGCCCGATTTTACAGTCACTTCTTTTTTAGCAAATAACAGATCTCTTTGTCCATTTTGTTTAATATTCCTCTCCTTCTTCTTCACCTTCACCTTCAACGGAGTCAACTCCGACCTCTTCGTAATCCTTCTCAAGAGCAGCCAAATCTTCACGAGCTTCTGAGAATTCTCCTTCTTCCATACCTTCTCCGACGTACCAGTGGACAAAAGCACGTTTGGCGTACATCAAGTCGAATTTGTGATCAAGACGAGCCCAGGCTTCAGCAATGGCAGTGGTGTTGCTCAACATGCAGACGGCACGTTGTACTTTAGCCAAGTCACCTCCTGGTACAACAGTTAGGTGGCTGGTAGTTGATTCCGACCTTGAAACCAGTTGGACACCAGTCGACGAACTGGATGGTTCTCTTGGTTTTGATGGTAGCAATGGCAGCGTTGACATCCTTTGGTACAACATCACCTCTGTACAACATACAGCAGGCCATGTATTTTCCGTGACGTGGATCACATTTTACCATCTGGTTGGCTGGTTCAAAGGTGGCATTGGTGATTTCAGCAACCGACAATTGTTCATGGTATGCTTTTTCTGCAGAGATTACTGGAGCATAGGTGGCCAATGGGAAATGGATACGTGGGTATGGTACCAAGTTGGTCTGGAATTCAGTCAAATCGACGTTGAGGGCACCATCGAATCGGAGGGAGGCAGTAATGGAGCTGACAATCTGGCCAATCAATCTGTTCAAGTTGGTGTAGGTTGGTCTTTCAATGTCCAAGTTACGTCTGCAGATGTCATAGATAGCTTCGTTGTCAACCATAAAGGCACAGTCGGAGTGTTCAAGGGTAGTGTGGGTGGTCAAGATGGAGTTGTATGGTTCAACAACAGCGGTGGAAACCTGTGGAGCTGGGTAGATGGAGAATTCCAATTTAGATTTCTTTCCGTAATCTACAGACAGACGTTCCATGAGGAGGGAGGTAAATCCAGATCCGGTACCACCACCAAAGCTGTGGAAGATGAGGAATCCCTGAAGACCAGTACATTGATCAGCAAGTTTACGGATGCGGTCAAGGACCAAGTCGACGATTTCCTTACCAATGGTGTAGTGACCACGGGCATAGTTGTTAGCAGCATCTTCCTTTCCGGTGATGAGTTGTTCTGGGTGGAAAAGTTGACGGTAAGTTCCGGTTCTGACCTCATCTGAAATATACACCAAAAGCCTCTTTTTAAGTAATATGGAAATGTTTTCTGAATATATATTAAGATAAGAAAAAAAAACGTTTTTCCATAAAACTTTAGTTAAAAAAATGACCTTATTTAACAGCAATTTAACTGTATTATTCAATTTTTTATTTATATCTAATTTGCATTGTATACAATTTCTAATTGATATCATATTAATATGCCATCTTAAAGGTGTCAAAAGAATTTATCTCTACTTTTTTACTTACCAACAACAGTTGGTTCCAGATCTACAAAGACGGCTCTGGGGACGTGTTTTCCAGCACCAGTCTCACTGAAGAACGTGTTGAAGGAGTCATCACCACCTCCAATGGTTTTGTCTGAGGGCATCTGACCATCAGGCTGGATACCGTGTTCCAAACAGTACAATTCCCAGCAGGCATTTCCGATCTGGACTCCAGCCTGTCCAACGTGGATACTGATACATTCACGCTGTAATATAAAGTAAATTTCGTAAGTATTATGACCTCACAAAAAACAGAAAAAAATTTAGTTTCCAAATACATCATTTTAAAGCATTATAATGTCTTTAAAGCCTTTTCATAAACAGATATGAACATGTATAGGTACCATAGCAATAAGTAAAATTCTCAGGAATAAGAAAAGGGCGGGACAGTAGCCTCATACATGAGTGTGACAGTTTAACAATGATTGAAAATACAATGAAAGGTAAGGATATGTTGCGTGAACAAATCCAGAGCACAATTGAGTTAAAATATACAATAAAAGGACAACAGCGCGTTTACAAGCAAAATCAACTGGAATAATAAAAGAATCATTTAATTAATTCGAATAATGGTGACATGGGAAAATAACACCACTGTACTACCTCCCGTGGTTGTCTGATTGCAAATACGGTAAATGATAAAATGTATTTTTTTTAATTAAAAAATCACAACGGACTTCCGATTGTACCCTCCACTAAAATTTTAATTTTAACTGAAAAAGCCTAACATGTTGAAGCGAATTATTTCGAATTTTTTGGGAAAAAAAGTTTTTCAAACATTTAAATTTTTAATACGTCGGTATGCAATGGAAGTTATTCCATACAACATGCATGTAATTTAGGTTTTAATCAAATTGAAAACGTCTAAATCATAGAACTGATTTCGTTTTAAGTTTTCAAAGTAATTTGGTCTTCTACTTAGCAATACAGTGAAAATTCAATAAATAAATAAATAAACAATAATAATAATAATCATCATCATCATCATCTTGAGTAAAAAAAAAAAACAAGAGACCTTTTTTATTTATCATTATTTATTTATTTATTTATTTATTATTATTATAATTATTATTATTTGTTATATATCAATATTTTAGAACCTCAATTGTACTCTGCAATTAATCCTTACTTAGTTAAGGGTGTAGCTAATTAAATTGGATATTTTCACATTGCAAAGACTGAGTAACTGCGTACATAATTATAAATGTCTTTCTTTTTAACAAGACACATTAATAATGTTCAATTTCAACACCGGATGCAGTACACGAGGTAACATAAATTCTTTACTGTACACTTTGCGACACCACATCATTACATAATAAAAATATTAAAAATTACATCGTAATATTAGAGACAGATTTTAAATTCAGGTAATTATTAGGACTATTATAATTATTTATGAATTACAAATTCGATTTTTGTTAGGATGAGATGCAATCTGGTAAGTTTTCAAATAATATTCATGATAATAAATAAATAATTAATTTCCACGTGGAACGGGTATGTTCTAAGGTGAACACATCATTACTTAGTTGTCCGTTAATCTTTCCATCACATATTTGGTTGATCGATTAAAAAGAACTTTTTACATATCTAAAATATCGAGAGATAAATCTTTATATTTGACATACCGAATAAGAAAAAAAGATTTTAAAATTTATTTGAAGTACTGTCCAGTGTGTTACGGACATCAATCAGGTGTGACCAGGCCGGTAGCCATGTTGATTTACCTGTGTTTACTACCACGTGAAACATTTAACTTTCCTAAAAAGTTCAGTTTTATACGTTCTAAACAAATAAAAAATTAAAAAAATCAATAAAAAAAAAAAGAAAGAAAAAATGTTAAGGTTTAAAAACTTACCATGATTTCTGTTTAGATTGGGTAACTTGGAACAAGTTAAGAGGGAGTAAATTCTCACTGCGACAGTAACGTGTCTTTATGAGCAATAGAACGAGACTAGCAACGTATTCTCATTTATACCCGATACTAACTCGGTCGCTAGGGTAGATGGAAAATTTACATTATGATTGGTCAATTACATGAAAACACTTGCACGACAATGACGTCGCCTCATTAAGTTTGGGTTATTAATGTCTTTGTATTAGTTCGTGTGTGTGAAATGAAACCGAAGAATTTTTTTGTACTAAAGATTAAACCTAAGTAAAAGAACGTGTACCCGGGTCAAAGCTATTTATGTCGGTCAAAATAATAGGATTTCTTTTTAAGTATCAAATTAAAATCAATATGGTTTTAAAACATTTCCACATCAATGGATTTCTTTTCAATTAGCATTTTAGAGTTTGTTTTTAATTTATAGTTGAATAAACTGAATTAAACGTAACCTTAATTCATAATTTAACAACTATAAATATTGTGTTGATGAGAACCTCTTGTGCCACCACTAGTGGCATGTGCACAAATCTCTCTCTCTCTCTCTCTCTCTCTCTCTCTCTCTCTCTCTCTCTCTCTCACACACACACACACACACACACACACATCAGTGGGAAATAAATGGTTATTATTCAACTTAAAGCTGATTCATTTTAAGGAATTCAAACTTAACAACCAGTAATTGCGTAGTTAAAAATACAACATATAAGAAGATTTTATATTGTGAAATAAAGTTATTTAAATTTCCATTTTAAAAACTCAAATTTTAGCTCAACGGTCTTAACGAGCATGTAGCTAAACTTTAATAATTGCATTAGGGTTTTAAGCTTTAAAAAACCCTCTAAATCATAAAGGATCGCTATTTCAGATGGTAAAAAAATCAGCTTAAAGAAAGCTTATGTACTAATTTGGAATTTTTAATTAAAAAATAATTAATTAAAAAATAATATACATAATACAGCGTTAAAAACCTATAGTAAAATAATGAGCCAATTATTTCAATCCATCCAATCATTTAATAATATTTCATGTTTTCGATACAACATAAAAAATTCTCGCGATTGATTTAACTACTCAAGATGGTTATTTTCACCCTTTCAATTAATGAAACTCCAGATAATTCATAACTAAGTTATTGTCATTTAACTATGGTTTTATTTTTATTATTGTTTGATACTTGTTGGAACCTGTATACTTGTTTAATCACGTCGCGTAACAAAAAGTACCATATTCTATAAGTAAATCACAAAAACGTACATCTCTCTCTCTCTCTCTCTCTCTCTCTCTCTCTCTCTCTCTCTCTCTCTCTCCAATCTACTATTTCATTATAAAATATTGGCCAGCAATAGTACATACATTCTACCCAAAAACTTTTGAGAAGTAATAAGAGTTATTTCTCTTTAAATATGATATGTTCTATGTTTTTTAAAAATGTTTTAAAAGTTGGGCGGGGTGGAGTTATAGAGTTTTGCACCCCAGTTAAAATCCTTTTACTTAAATCGAGGTGCTTAGTTTAGGGATGTTGGAGGAAACCCGGGGGTACCGGATAAAACCACTGTCCTTTACAAGCGGATCAACAACTATAATCTGCCTCGAGTATGATTCGAACCTAGGCGGCGAGATGCTGTTCTTGCATTATCTTATCAAAATACGCTTCAGATGGCGGTTCAATATCTAGCACTTCCAAATTGAGAAAATTGCTTAAGCATGACCTTTTTCAACTATACTGTCGAACACGTTTTGCTATTGAAGAACGTGTATGGACTATTGGAAAAATGTTTCATACATTAAAGTTTTATAATCCAGAATCTATCTATCTATCTATTTATTTATTTATTTATTTATTTATTTATTTATTTATTTATTTATTTATTTATCTCTTTTTTGGACATGAAAAATGTTTATGTATAGTCGTAATATTAGAAAAATAAATGACAACAAAGTTATCAATTGCCACATTAAAATAAAAAAAATCCAGATCAGACATGATCTAATTATGTAAGAAACTATATATATATATATATATATATATATATATATATATATATATCACAGTTTGAACTCTTTGTATATGGTTTTTATTGTCAAATACAACGTTACCTAATTATAGGTAAGGAATAAAAATGTTTCATGTACCATCTTGTCGTCCATATTCACAAATTTTTCGGAATAAAAATACGGTTATAATCTTAATCGCATTATGATATTAAACTGTGAAAAATTTATATGACATACTTTTAGAATAGAAATAAACAGTGATTATAGTTATGTGTTGTGCTTTAAATTCATTTATATGAAATCGCACTCAAAGATCAGTCTACAACAATGATACATAAATAAATAAAGGTAAATACAAGATGTGACCGGTTATATTATTAAACTATCGTAACATGCACGTTTTGTGTTGTAACATTACGCAAGTGCCTTTTGTAATAACATAATTTCAGATGGATTATTCAGCTATTTGCATGCTTATTTCAAATTGAAAATATACATCGCTAAATGCTTTTAGATCAGAATCTTATTTCATAGCGTCTTAGAAACTTCCTTTATTTGTATTGAACATTCATTACGTACAATTTTCAACACTTGTAAAGAGAATTAGGCAGTTTTTGGGTTGTGTTAAATCAATTTTTTCAGACTTCAGGGGAGATAACATCAATAATTTCACACTGTGTCGGCGGAATCTAGAGAAAGGTTTTTCTAAAATCATCCAATCATTTGATGTAAAATTAGAATTGTACGGTTTAAATATTATTGTTAAAATGCCTTTATGATAAGTGGGTGATGTAGAACTTTTTATGAGAGTATAATTGAGTTTAGTTCCAAAACATACAAATAAAAAGTACTTTAAGCGTCAACCCAAAGACCGAGAGGCCTCGGTGGCCAAGTACATGTTTACGGATTACAGTGCCTCTCACCGCCTGGGTTCGAATCCCTCTCAGGCAGATCCTAGTGTGAGAAAACTTGTCAGTTCGCTTGCCTTAAGTCGGTGTCTTTCTCCGGGCACTCCGTTTTCTCCACTATCCCAAAACTGACAGCCTTCATATAAGTGAAAGAATCATGAATGGAACGTAAAACACCATTAATTCAATCTAATGAACCGGAAGTAAATGATCAGAAGTTTGAAATCTGTATAAAGTATATCTTAAATCGTTAGGGAATTCAGTACGTGTCTTATCAAAACTTTTATATATACCGTAATAGCCCTGTCTTGTTTGGACTCTGTATTTACAAGTATCATGTATACTAACGTTTGTTAAAATCTACTTTTGAGTTTCATTTCTTAAACTCATATTTTACAATTGAAATCTTGACCAATCAAAATATTGCTAATTGGTTACAATATAAATATTATGTTGGAGTTTCGTTATATATATATAACAACGTACATATACCAGTCATAAAAAAGTTATTGTTATAACCTTCTTAAAACATATTATATACATAGTAATGAACACAGTTGATTTAGTACGTAAGTACTTAAAATAAAAACGACTACAACGCATTAACTTACTTCGACAGAATTTGGCAGCACTATAGATAATTTATCGGAATCACTTAAAAGATTGAAATTAAAATCTTAATTAAAACCAACATTTCTGGTAGCGTGATATAAAACTTCCATAAAACCATCATATAAAACACAATGTAAAATAATAACGTGGGATTCTCACTTAACACAGTTAACACAGGTTAAACAAGTACGGTCCTTCACACATCCCGGTCTCAATTCTAATATTGGTACTATTCTGCGTCTCTGCATATTTGACTCATATATTCACATTTCTACAGATGTGCAATAGACCATTTGCCAATTACATGTTCCGAGTCATCGTGAATCATTTTCCTATTTAGATATTACAATGACGCGGGACAAAACCTCTGAATTTTCGGGTTTTTTCGTACAAAAGCACTGTTTTTACCAAGTGTAATTTCTATGTTGTCATTTTATTTAAAAAGTTTACCAGACAAGCCTAATACATTTGAGACATTATATGCAAAATAAAATGGTTTAAAAGATGAAAATCGTATTTTTAAGCTTTTTGTTTGCCAAGAGAAGTCGTGTTTTATGTAACGAAAAACCCCGAAAAACTGTCCGGTCCAGTTGTAAAATCTTAAAAGAAAACCGATTCATATTTCGGTCGGAATTTTAATTGGCAAATCCAGTAATGCTTAAGTTTATATATGAAGCTGAAATAAATTGAATTGCGACGTCACTCTGCTGTGCAAAATATAAAAACAACAAACAAAAAATTAACTAATGCCAACTTTAAATGACAATATTTTATTAGTCTTGGACATTTTTTTATTTGAGTTACCTCCCTTACAATGAAGACACGTAATTTTTTATGATTGAGATATAAAACCAATAATTATCTTGGATTCCTTGCCTTTAGGATAGTTAAAGTTAAATGTTAGTCTTTTTAGATAAAAACACACGGAATGTCATTTAATGACAATCTATATTTTTGACTACAGCTTACAATGTGACTTAAAACACAAAATGTAAACAATGGAACACAATATATGAGAAAGATATATGGATAACCTAGGAACAACGAATTAATTAATTATTTATTTATTTATTTATTTTTAGTCGTCTAAAATTTGGAATTAATTTAAAACTAAGGTTTGTTCCCTCATGCACAGCATTCCTTACCTGGATTTGAAACTTTAGATTCATTATTTTCAACTGTTTGGCTTATATTTTTTATGTATCAAAATTTTCAGTCTTAGTGTCACTGATGAGGAACGAATTTCCGAAATGTGCACATCTTGCACATCAAAATTTAACCGGTATTTGTTTTATATATTTACTAGCTTGGCCAACTAGTGGCTACCGACTACCATACAAAGGAAACCGACCACCATGCAATTGAACACAATGCTACCGACCACCATGCAATGGAAGTCATCGTTACCGGCTATAAAGCATAAAAATACATCGTTACCGACTATTAAGCAATAAAATACATCCCTAACGACTATCAAGCGATGAAATACATCACTACCGATTAACAAGCAATGAAATGCATCATTAACGGCTATCAAGCAATAAAATACACCACTACCGGCCATAAAGCAATGAAAAACATCACATTCGGTTTACAAGCAATGAAATACATTAATACCGGCTATCAAGCAATGAAATACATCAATTCCGGTTTACAAGCAATGAAATACATCACTACCGGTTATCAAGCAATAAAATACATCAGAACCGGTTAAGAAGCCATAAAATACATCACTACCGGCCATAAAGCAATGGAATACATCACTCCCGGTTTACAAGCAATGAAATACATCACTACCGGTTATCAAGCAATAAAATACATCAGATACGGTTAACAAGCAATTAAATACATCACTACCGGTTATCAAGCAATAAAATACATCATAACCTGTTAACAAGCAATAAAATACATCAGAACCGGTTAACAAGCAATGAAATACATCACTACCGGTTAACAAGCAATGAAATACATCACTACCGACCATAAAGAAATGAAATACATCACTACCGCTCATTAAGTAATGAAATACATCACTACCGGCTATCAAGCAATGAAATACATCACTACCGGCTATCAAGCAATGAAATACATCACAACCAGCCATAAAGAAATGAAATACATTACTACCGGTCATTAAGTAATGAAATACATCACTACTGACTATCAAGCAATGAAATACATCATTACCGGTCATAAAGAAATGAAATACATTACTACCGGTCATTAAGTAATGAAATACATCACTACCGGCTATCAAGCAATGAAATACGTCACTACCGACCATAAAGAAATGAAATACATTACTACCGGTCATTAAGTAATGAAATACATCACTACTGGCTATCAAGCAATGAAATACATCCCTACCGACCATAAAGAAATGAAATACATTACTACCGGTCATTAAGTAATGAAATACATCACTACCGGCTATCAAGCAATGAAATACATCACTACCGGCCATAAAGAAATGAAATACATTACTACCGGTCATTAAGTAATGAAATACATCACTACCGGCTATCAAGCAATGAAATACATCACTACCGGCCATAAAGAAATGAAATACATTACTACCGGCCATTAAGTAATGAAATACATCACTACTGGCTATCAAGCAATGAAATACATCAAAACCGGCTATCAAGCAATGAAATACATCACTACCGGCTATCAAGCAATAAAATACATCACTACTGGTTATCAAGAAACTACCAATGTCATGTTACAGCTAGCACTACGGTTTATCATGCAATTGAACCACGTTCCTACCCACCGACAGTCATGTAATAGATCTGT
This sequence comes from Tegillarca granosa, assembly GCA_029721355.1. Lineage (NCBI taxonomy): Eukaryota > Metazoa > Mollusca > Bivalvia > Arcoida > Arcidae > Tegillarca > Tegillarca granosa. Next base: position 47,846,595 of record CM056597.1, on the reverse strand, counting down.
CATATACCATTTGTGAATTTAATCATAAAACACATTCAAAAATGGTATATGGCACTAGATTAAATTCAAAAATGGTATATGGCAGATTCAATAAATGCCGACTACAATGCAATTAAATCTAATTCATAAAGACTCTTTATTCAATTTAAGCCATATTTATACCAATTCTACCATATAATGCATTGTCGGCTACTATGCAAAAAACCAATCAACAATTGCTGTATAAACCAATTGGGATACCGACTGCCATGGGATACCGACTGCCATGTAATAAATTGTAGTTCTCTCTGTCATGTATTAATTGGAGTTCTCTCCCTTTGAGTGTTTTGCAATATAATGGTACCATTCACCCAGCACTTGTAGATGGTACAAAAATTTAAATACCCGACACTCAATCAGTTAAAAATCACTGACACTGACTAAAAGTGCAACACAAAGTTACAAGTCGCCTGTACAATGATTACAAGTTTTTCAAATAGAAATGGATTGACATGCAATAGAAACTACACTACAAAGCAGTAATCGTGTGTGTGTGGTTTTTAATGGTTAAAGGATTAATCGAAGCATGGATGCATGTTACTATTTCAATAGCCCTTTACAAACTTGCTTATATTAAATATTTACGTTTTGTGAAAAAATAAGGACTTGTTATAGATTTTTTTTCTTATTGAATAAGGTTTGGAAAAAACACCCAAAGCCGTGTAAGCTTCTTTTCAGATTTAGGCGAAAGAGAATGTACCTTATCATTAAATAAAATATTGTCAACAAAGTTGTTTTTATGTCGAAAACAGACATGATACATAATATCTTTATATAGCAGAAATAAGTTCAACAAACGAAGTTTTATTTCTAAGTTTGCATCCTTAAAACTAACTAACGCGCGCACACACACACACACACACACAAGCGCGCGCGCGCGCGCGTGTGTGTGTGTGTGAACTTGAAACTTCAAAAAGTGTGTCGACATTTTCATTGTACAGCGTTCAGTTAAAAATGTAACTTTTACCCCAAACCTTTAAAATATGCAGCTGAATCGTTACTTCACTAAGATTTTCATTAACTTAAATTTAGCGAATTTTATTAACTATTTTTGGAAGTATTGATAAGAAATTTTGACAAAACTTAAAACAAATGTTATAAGTTTAAGAAGATCTTCAAAAAGACACCTTTAATTCTTAAATATCTTAAAAAATTAACAAAGTTATTAAGATTTCAAATTTGTCTGATTTCAGTTAAGGAGGATCTTGATTAAGGAAGATTGTGAAACTGAGGCCTAACGTAACTTCAAATTAACTGTTATACATGTTTCTCGTATTTCTCAACAGAATTTAAATAATAATTCGATTAGTTAAACTATCGAATTACCATACCGAGAATACAAAATATACAGGTATAAAGTTTGTGTTTGAATGTAGTCAATACCAACAAAGGTAATAATTGTATTCTTTAAAAATATAACATACTAAAAACATTGTGTCTATTCATGCCTCTGTGACTATTTCTAAGGACAGGGATAGGGGTATTCAATGCAGTTGGTCAAATACAAAGCAATAACTCGACGTTTTAAAATTTTGAAATGGGGCCACCATGAGGGAATACTTAGTTGAATAGGTAATCAGTTGAGATATCACGACTATTTTTCGTTATAAAAGAACCGTGAAGTTAATTAAGATATTTTTTCAGTCAACTGGTTTTATTTGTTATGTATAAGTTGTTTTGAATTTCAACCATAGCTATTAGTTTGTGTTATGACTATCTGCTTAGTTACCGATATACATGTACTTTATCTGATCTTTAAAGCTTACAAGTCACATAAATACACGAATAAGCAATCTATAGAAATTCGTACTATACATTTATGTATAAAATCAATTAAATAAATATTGACCTACTATATAGGTATAGATTGAAAATATCTACAGTTTGTTTAAACAGTGTATTTACACGTAAGAAATAAAACCTATCTTGCTTGTACATGTATATTGGTTCCCATTTTGTAAAATGAATCGTGGAACTTATTTGAGATAAAAATGCAGTATAAAATGTGAAATGACAAATTTTTTAGCATTACGTTGAACATGAAAACTATGAGTTTGAAGACTTATTTCTTCAAGCCTGATCGCGAATGGGGGATCTATTTACTGCTTACTGGCACTTTTTCTGTATATAATGTTAAACTGATTAAAGAAGAGAAAATAGTGTGGAGTGAGATAATGGTGTTTAACATCCAATTCAAAGTTATTTCACTTATATCGAGGGAGTCAGTTAAGGAATGGTGGAGGAAACCGATAAAAAAACCGCCGATCTTTGACAAGTGAAAGGACGAGGCTCGAGCGGGATTTGAGAGGTTCTGTGATCCGTGAGCCCGCATTTTAGACAACTCAGCCACCAGAAATATATATAGACCACTGATTACAAAACTTCAGACGAGCACTGGATAACCAATTAGTGTCCAGTGGTATGATTTAAATGCTTTTGGTCTGTGTTGATGATGCCAAAACCATATTTCTGAAATACCAGGAACATCCCTCTTTTCCTCAGCCAGTCTGAACACAGTGAAATAAAAATATCTTTTAAAAAATTCCAAAATGAATTTAATAAATTATATCACAGAATTGCTTTGACATTACAAATTTGATGACACGATGTAACAGTCAACTGATGGTAATAATATCAAATTCAAAAATAATTACAATGTTCATATTTTTAAATTTAGATTGATGACTTAATCCTAATTTTTTATCACTTAAAATGTTCACAGTTCAGTTCATTTGTTTAATATTCCTCTCCTTCTTCTTCACCTTCACCTTCAACTGAGTCAACTCCGACCTCTTCGTAATCCTTCTCAAGAGCAGCCAAATCTTCACGAGCTTCTGAGAATTCTCCTTCTTCCATACCTTCTCCGACGTACCAGTGGACAAAAGCACGTTTGGCGTACATCAAGTCGAATTTGTGATCAAGACGAGCCCAGGCTTCAGCAATGGCAGTGGTGTTGCTCAACATGCAGACGGCACGTTGTACTTTAGCCAAGTCACCTCCTGGTACAACAGTTGGTGGCTGGTAGTTAATTCCGACCTTGAAACCAGTTGGACACCAGTCGACGAACTGGATGGTTCTCTTGGTTTTGATGGTAGCAATGGCAGCGTTGACATCCTTTGGTACAACATCACCTCTGTACAACATACAGCAGGCCATGTATTTTCCGTGACGTGGATCACATTTTACCATCTGGTTGGCTGGTTCAAAGGTGGCATTGGTGATTTCAGCAACAGACAATTGTTCGTGGTAGGCCTTTTCTGCGGAGATGACTGGGGCATAGGTTGCCAATGGGAAATGGATACGTGGGTATGGTACCAAGTTGGTCTGGAATTCAGTCAAATCGACGTTGAGGGCACCATCGAATCGGAGGGAGGCAGTAATGGAGCTGACAATCTGGCCGATCAATCTGTTCAAGTTGGTGTAGGTTGGTCTTTCAATGTCCAAGTTACGTCTGCAGATGTCATAGATAGCTTCGTTGTCAACCATAAAGGCACAGTCGGAGTGTTCAAGGGTGGTGTGGGTGGTCAAGATGGAGTTGTATGGTTCAACAACAGCGGTGGAAACCTGTGGAGCTGGGTATACGGCGAATTCCAATTTGGATTTCTTTCCATAATCTACGGACAGACGTTCCATAAGGAGGGAGGTAAATCCAGATCCGGTACCACCACCAAAGCTGTGGAAGATGAGGAATCCCTGAAGACCAGTACATTGATCAGCAAGTTTACGGATGCGGTCAAGGACCAAGTCGACGATTTCCTTACCGATGGTGTAGTGACCACGGGCATAGTTGTTAGCAGCATCTTCCTTTCCGGTGATGAGTTGTTCTGGGTGGAAAAGTTGACGGTATGTTCCGGTTCTGACCTCATCTGAAATATACAAGAATGAAATTGATTAGTTACCTGTATTTAGACATTATTATAAACCATAACTGTATATAATTTAATGAGTTTATGTATGGTTTAGTTTTATGATATATTTTATTGTTCTTTACTAAACTGTTACTGTTTCAACCTTCAATGTCGGATTTATAAATAGAAACTGTTTATAACTTTCATACTCTGAAAAATGTAAATGGACCCTTTTTAATTTTCATCGTTGGATATTTAATATACTAGTATTTAAAAATTAAAAAAAAAAATAATAATTAGGGCAATTTCCACAAGAAATACTGACGGAACGGAACAGGGTGTGGTTTAAATGTAAATGCGTTACTTACCGACAACAGTTGGTTCCAGATCTACAAAGACGGCTCTTGGGACGTGTTTTCCAGCACCAGTCTCACTGAAGAAGGTGTTGAAGGAGTCATCCCCACCTCCAATGGTTTTGTCTGAGGGCATCTGACCATCAGGCTGGATACCGTGTTCCAAACAGTATAATTCCCAGCAGGCATTTCCGATCTGGACTCCAGCCTGTCCGACGTGGATACTGATACATTCACGCTGTAACACAGAGAAAGGGGAATTGAAAATTTATATGTATGCTAATTTAGAGATATTTATATATCCAATGATGTTTTAAATATTAAAAAAGGAAACAAACCTATTCAATGTCTAAAAATATAACTAAAAATTAGCGATTTCAGTTTTTTAAATTGAAAAAAAGTTTCATCTTGAAAAAAATATATAACATTCAACCACCTATATTTTATAGGTTAAATCTAATTTTGAAAAGGATTTTTAAATATCGGGGTGGTCAAATCGTCGTGCAAATAAATAAAATATTAAATATCAAGTTTTTACTATAAAAACGATCATAGTAAATACGCCTTATTTTAAAATATTTTTAGATACTTTGATTTTTATTCCAAATTAATAAAATAAATGTTATTCTCCCTTTTCCATTTTCCAAAAACTAAAAAATAGATGTCAGTTAATGATCTACTAAATGAAAAATAAAATAAAAAAATAAAAGAAAAGATATATATGCACATTAAAATATTCAAAATAAATGGCAAAATAACAAATGATATAATTTCTGAAAATATAATTACCATTTTGAATTAATCTGGCTGATCTGTAAGGTACAATTGCTCACGATAACTTTAACGCGTTACGGCGAGTACAATATGTAACTTCGACACCCAACAACCCTCTTCATATATGTGTTACATTTCGTTGTTGCTACAGGTGATAAGAAACACGATACCTCATTGGTTACCTCAAGATAAGATTTTTTTTCTTGTTTTAGAATTTTACCCAACTAAGGTTCAAACGATCAAAATGACAGATATGAAAAATTTAGGTCTATAAAGTTTGTTTGATAACATAAATAGAAATATTTGAATATGATCAAGTATAAATAAAACTATTGATCTTTTATTCAAGTCTTTCAATGTTTGCTCAAAATGAGATATTTAAATACATGATATTGAAGTTTAAAACCGTCATTCAGTTAGATATACCGCTGTCAAATTTCAAGTTTAATAATTTGCAATTCACAATGTGCATATCCGTAAAATTTTAAGTTGAACTTTTCTAAATCATTTCTTATTGAGATTAATGAAATTCTACATCTGAAAAATGATATTGTAAATTATTTACAGAAAAACGGTTGAAGCGTTATAAGGCCTCATTTAAAAAAGCTGTTTATATTTTCACACTGAAATTTAAAAAAAAATCAAAAGTTTACTGGAAATCGATATTATACGAAAGCCTATTAGGCTCATGAATAAAAAAAATTAAAAGGCGTAATAATGCGAAATAAAGGCGTAATAACGCGAAATAAAGGCGTAATAACGCGAATTGAAAGGCGTAATAACGCGAAATAAAGGCGTAATAACGTGAATTTAAAGGCGTAATAACGCGAAATAAAGGCGTAATAACGCGAAAAAAAGGCGTAATAACGCGAATTGAAAGGCGTTATAATGCGAAATAAAGGCGTTATAACGCGAATTGAAAGGCGTAATAACGTGAAATAAAGGCGTAATAACGCGAATTGAAAGGCGTTATAATGCGAAATAAAGGCGTTATAACGCGAATTGAAAGGCGTAATAACGCGAAATAAAGGCGTAATAACGCGAAATAAAGGCGTAATAACGCGAATTGAAAGGCATAATAACGCGAATTGAAAGGCGTTATAATGCGAAATAAAGGCGTTATAACGCGAATTGAAAGGCGTAATAACGCGAAATAAAGGCGTAATAACGCGAAATAAAGGTGTAATAACGCGAAATAAAGGCGTAATAACGCGAATTGAAAGGCGTTATAATGCGAAATAAAGGCGTTATAACGCATTGAAAGGCGTAATAACGCGAAATAAAGGCGTAATAACGCGAAATAAAGGCGTAATAACGCGAATTGAAAGGCGTTATAATGCGAAATAAAGGCGTTATAACGCGAATTGAAAGGCGTAATAACGCGAAATAAAGGCGTAATAACGCGAATTGAAAGGCGTTATAATGCGAAATAAAGGCGTTATAACGCGAATTGAAAGGCGTAATAACGCGAAATAAAGGCGTAATAACGCGAAATAAAGGCGTAATAACGCGAAATAAAGGTGTAATAACGCGAAATAAAGGCGTAATAACGCGAATTGAAAGGCGTTATTATGCGAAATAAAGGCGTTATAACGCGAATTGAAAGGCGTAATAACGCGAAATAAAGGCGTAATAACGCGAAATAAAGGCGTAATAACGCGAATTGAAAGGCGTTATAATGCGAAATAAAGGCGTTATAACGCGAATTGAAAGGCGTAATAACGCGAAATAAAGGCGTAATAACGCGAATTGAAAGGCGTTATAATGCGAAATAAAGGCGTTATAACGCGAATTGAAAGGCGTAATAACGCGAAATAAAGGCGTAATAACGCGAAATAAAGGCGTAATAACGCGAATTGAAAGGCAAAATAACGCGAATTGAAAGGCGTTATAACGCCTTTAATTCGCGTTATTACGCCTTTATTTCCCGTTATTACGCCTTTCAATTCGCCTTAAAACCCCTCATTTCGTTTTATGACGCAAGTTGCTTACCAAAATGGTGTGGAGGTCCAGGGTTTAAAGATCTATTTTCCGCCCCATTACATACATTATTAAAAGTCTGTGTGTGTGTGTGTGTGTGTGTGTGTGTGTGTGTGTGTGTGTGTGTGTGTGTGTCCTGCACATATACATTATATGTAATGTAATTAGTTTTATATGTATAATTTCTATGAAAATTTAAAAAACTGTACATCATCCTATCCTGCGCTGAAATGAATAGTTAATTCTGAAACCGTTCCATTTGTCGATTTTAAAGTATTTTTCATAAAGAGTGTCTTTGTACACATGGCTATTTATAAATTAGATCCTGATTAACTTTTAATAGTGATTAAATGACATTTGTGTCTATCTTAGTTAATATGGACAGATCAAGGTTTATTCACTTTCATTTGCTTTAGGCTGTCTAAAAGAATTTAAACTAAAATCAATCTGTTTGTGGAAAGGGACATTAACCATTGGAGAGAAACGATTCTCAAGGGAAGTGACTGCTCTATATATAGACAAAAAGGCATTATAACGCCTTTCACTTCGCATGATAACGCCTTTCACTTCGCGTTATAACGCCTTTCAATTCGCGTTATTACGCCTTTATTTCGCGTTATTACGCCTTTCAATTCGCGTTATTACGCCTTTACTTCGCGTTATTACGCCTTTATTTCGCGTTATTACGCCTTTATTTCGCGTTATTACGCCTTTCAATTCGCGTTATTATGCCTTTATTTCGCGTTATTACGCCTTTCAATTCGCGTTATTACGCCTTTAATTCGCGTTATTACGCCTTTATTTCGCGTTATTACGCCTTTATTTCGCGTTATTACGCCTTTTAATTTTTTTTTATTCATGAGCCTAATAGGCTTTCGTAATATTATAAACTCGAGACCAGAAACAAATTTTCAATTATTAACTCCCCTACTTTTGCCTTTTTGTCTGTTCAGTTAATTACAACAGTTTAATGTCCAATGTTACAGCACACATTTGTTATGAAACACTGTGGTGTGTTATGAACGTAAAAATTTAATTTAACCAAGTAACCGAAACTGATAAATGACAGATCGCCGGTATATGTTACTGTCTAAACCGAACATCTCTAACAAAAGTTATTGTTCGGATGAGATAGGGTTTCCGTTTTACGCAGGTCAACTAATAAGGTCGTTCAAATTAATCGGCCATGATATGCCGATAGAAGATTGAACAAATCTGTAAGGTACACGTTAAATAGTTTTAGTTTATCGCATTTCTAGATAACATTCATTATCATATAGTGTAATATGAAATATTTCTGTCATGACGGCAAAAGTAATTGAATTTTTCCTTCAGAGTTTCCTAGGGGTTTCAAGTGTTACATAGTGATGAGTAACCTAAACAACTATAGAATACCCAAACAAAACAAACGAATCATAAGAATCTAAAAAAATGTCACGATAACGATTACATCGAGGCTTCAGACATTGAAGAGCATAATTACATAGAGGCTTTGGACATTGGGCATAGAACATGATCACATCGAGGCTTCGAACATTAGGCATGGTGCATGATTACATCGAGGCCTGCTTCGAACATGAGGCATAGAGCATGATTACATCGAGGCTTCGAACATAAGGCATAAAAAATGATTACATCTAGGCTTCGAACATTCGGCATAGAGTGTGATTATATTGAGGCTTGCTTGGGACATTAGGCAAAGAGCATGATTACATCGAGGCTTACCTCAACAAAACAAACGAATCATAAGAATTTAGAAAAACGTCACGATAACGATTACATCGAGGCTTCAGACATTGTGCATAAGGCATAATTGCATAGAGGCTTTGGACATTGGGCACAGAACTTGGTTGCATCGAGGCTTGGACACAGGGCATAGAACATGATTATATCGAGGCTTCGGACATTAGGCAAAGAACATGATTACATGGAGGCTTCGAACATTAGGCATAGAACATGATTACATCGAGACTTGCTTAGGGCATTAGGCATAGAGCATGATTACATCGAGGCTTCGAACATTAGGCATAGATCGTGATTATATCGAGGCTTGCTACGGACATTAGGCAAAGAACATGATTGCATCGAGGCTTACCTCAACAAAACAAATGAATCATAAGAATCTAGAAAAAACGTCACGATAACGATTACATCGAGGCTTCAGACATTGTGCATAGGGCATAATTGCATAGAGGCTTTGGACATTGGGCATAGAACTTGGTTACATCGAGGCCTGGACACTGGGCATAGAACATGATTACATCGAGGCTTCGAACATTAGGCATAGAACATGATTACATCGAGACTTGCTTCGGACATTAGGCTTAGAGCAGGATTACATCGAGGCTTCGGACATAAGGCATAGAGCATGATCACATCGAGGCTTCGGACATTGGGCATAGAGCGTGATTACATCGAGTCTTCGACATTGGGCATAGAACATCATTACATCGAGGCTTCGACATTGGGCTTAGAACATGATTACATCGAGGCTTCAGACATTGAGCAAAACATTATTACATCGAGGTTTCGGACATTAGGCATAAAGCAGGATAACACTGAGGCTTCAGACATTGAGCATAGAGTATGCTTACATCGAGGCTTCGAACATTAGGCATAGAGCAGGATTACATCGAGGCTTCGGACATTTGGCATATAACATGATTACATTTTTTAATATTTTAAATAAATCAATTTATTTTATTTCGTTTAATTTTTCTTGCAGGAGGTAAAACGTTCGCATTTATTTTCGCAGTTTTATAATTGTTTTGTTCTAAAGATTTGTATGTTTGAACAAATAGTGTTTAAACAACATGAACAGTATACTTATGAACGTTTTGTTTTAAATGAGATTTTTGACGTTCTGTTATGAGACGGATTACCGTTATTCTGACCATGAACAAAAATTGTTGTTCTGTTCATAAGCAGGTTTGTGGTGGTTCTGTTCATAAGCAGGTTTGTGGTCGTTTTTATCATGAGCAGGTTCTGTTCATGAGCAGGTTTATGGTCGTTCTTATCATGAGCAGGTTTGTGGTCATTCTTATCATGAGCAGGTTTGTGGTCATTCTTATCATGAGCAGGTTTGTGGCCGTTCCGTTCATGAGTACATTTGTGGTTGTTCTTATTATGAGCAGGTTTGTGGCCGTTCCGTTCATGAGCACGTTTGTGGTTGTTCTTATTATGAGCACATTTGTGGTCGTTCTGTTCATGAGCACGTTTGTGGTTGTTCTTATTATGAGCAGGTTTGTGGCCGTTCTGTTCATGAGTAGGTTTGTGAGCGGTGGTTGTAGTCGTTCTGTTCATGAGCGGGGTTTTGATTGCTGTGCGAAGTTGTAATTATGAGAGGGGTTGTTGTCGTTTTTGGTTATAAGCGAGATTTGTGTTAGTTCTGTTCACATGCGGGGTTGTTATGGTCGTTCTGTTAACGAGCGGGGTTTATTTATATAATACATTTGCTCCCGAGAGAAAGTTTTAAAGCCGCTCTACAGTCATTCTATGACTGTGCGATCTTTTGTCGTTTAATTCACAAGCTGTTTTATTTTTCATTATAATTTATTGTTGGGTCATTTTATCATTGTTTCTCTTTTTTTTCATTGAGAAAAATATGATTTTCTCAATCGGTTTTATACATTAGCCAGCTAGTAATCACCTAGTATTCATTAACTTGTCAGATATATATATACACGCAATGAAGTATAAAATTCATGCGATTATCAGATTTAAAATTGCTTAAACAAATAATATCCTATTTTATCATGAAATATAAAGCAAAACTAGTTATACTACATGATCTAACAAATATTTAAATATTATAGATGTCAAAAACCCAAAACGATGACTGATTGTATTGAATTAATTATTCAGCAAAATACTAGCCATGCAGTGGCAACAAAGATATATTATTTATTTCTTCTTCTTCTTCTTCTTCTTCTTCTTCTTATTATTATTATTATTATTATTATTATTAGTAGTAGTAGTAGTAGTAGTAGTAGTAGTAGTAGTATAGTAGTAGTAGTAGTAGTAGTAGTATAACCGGCATTGTTTTTTTTTCTGGTCTCTGTTTTGTGGGAAAATATGACTGAGGAGTGCTGAATTAAAACCTCACACAAGATTTACAATTTTTTTCAACCCTTATCCACATTGAAGCTGTTCAAAGTCTCTCTCTCTCTCTCTCTTCTCTCTCTCTCTCTCTCTCTCTCTCTCTCATTTTATAACTTCTATTGAAAAATTGATTTCTTTTCTTATATAGTTATTTTTGAACGATATTTTTTTATAATAAATGACACGTGACTATATGTTAACAATAATCACTAAGCACATGTTGAAAGTGGATTAAATGCCTTAAGATTATAATCTGAACTATAGTTAATCCTCAGTAATCTTTACTTTAATTTAAGAATGTTATATATAATCCGCAAGAAAACAAAAAACACTCCTTAACACGTCATTAGTTTTTAAATTATAGATTATTTTATTTTAAGAGAGAGAGAGAGAGAGAGAGAGAGAGAGAGAGAGAGAGAGAGAGAGAGAGGAGAATCATAATTGATAACGATTAAATGTCAAATCACCTGTTATAGTTAAATATAAAAATACGGTGAAATATTTATAAAGAGTGTCATATTCACTGATCAGTGAAATACATTTGTAAAAAATACAGTGAAATATTTTTTTAAAAAAAATGACATATATATACCTTTAAGTAAAATTTACATTTAAGCTGTCTAAGTATTCTTACTGTGAATTTTTTTTCGAACCCCCTCCCCCACCCCCCATCCTAGGATTTTCACTTTTTATACAGAGAAATATCAAACTGCCTTCCCTGTGACGCCCCACGGATATTATCACCATATTGGGTCAATATTTTGAAAAATTTACTCGATAGTTAAACATGTGTGTGTGTGTGTGTGTGTGTGTGTGTGTGAGAGAGAGAGAGAGAGAGAGAGAGAGAGAGGAGAGAGAGAGGCTTTAACAACCACTTTTTAATAGTAATAAAATTTTAAATCCGTATCAACTTGTTATATTTACAGATAAAATCAAACGTAAATGTCTTTTTTTTCTTTAAACTTTTTACATATATTTTTGACCTAATCGAAATACTTTATTTTAATAACCCTTAAAAGTAAAAAAATCAAACTAACTTAACAAGATGGCAACCCGAGACATTTTTAGTACACCTATGTCAAAATCTAAAATCGGGGACTTAAAAGTCTCTGGTCATATGTACCAAATAGGTAAAATCATAATAATAAAGAAAACATCTCACCCAAAAAAATTTAATTTTCAAAAAAAGTGGATGGGGAGGGTTATAAATTTTATTGAAAATAATATATCTTTTAAAAATCCTTATCGAGTTTCCCCAAGTACCCCAATTTTTTTATAGTGAATGCCAACAAATTATTTCTTTACTTTAAAAATATCTATGACTGGGTTATTTATCCCGTTGGCTTTGTTGCATTACGAGGTAACTAAGCACTCTCCCATATTGTACATGATGTAACTAATATAAATATTTAAACCATATAGATCTACCTTTATAAAATTCAACTAAATGACCTAAATCAAGATTAAACATGTAACGGTTACACCGCCATAATCTACCTGTAAACCAATCAGAATCAAGATTATTGATTTGACTTGGCGACCGGGTTAGTGACAGGTATATAAACGAACTGTTTGCGTTTGAAAGTCATTGTAAACTGCTCATAATTCGACGCGTTATTGTCGCTGTGAGCTTTTATAAGCTTTAAAGTTAACCCCTAAATCGTAAGATTTTACCAACTTTCAACAACAACCATGGTAAGTAATCATTTTTATACGTTTTATTTATTATTATTTTAAGTTTATATAGATAATTTATGAATTATTACCTTGAATATTTTATGTGAATTAATTTCCTGTAATTCGGGATTTTGGCTAGAATTTGTTTAGTTAAGGTATATTTTAAGGGATTCTAAAGTTCAAATTTGTTTTTCTTTCAAATAATTTGGATGTTTTAATTCATAATTTTGAGGCATTGACTAATATCTGAGATATAATTTCATTAACATACCCGCTTGTTATCTCACGGTCAGGGCTATACGTAGATAAATCGTGAACCTTATATCAATTGTTATGAATTGGGGCCCTATTGAGGTTACTCATACTGAACTATATTCATATTGTGATTCAAGTTCAGCTGTAAAGTACAGGTAGGCCGAGTTACCTGCTGTGATAGATTTTAAGCTATTATGAATAAATACAATCACTGTGAAAATCGATTGAACAGTTTTCTCCGTCTTATGTGTTGGTATTTGAAACTATAATAAATTAAATATTGTTCAAGGTGGAATTAATATAAATACGGCATGCATCATTGTTTCTATGGTGACATCAAACAATATTTATTTATTTTATTTTTTTTTACAGCGTGAATGTATCAGTATCCACGTTGGACAGGCTGGAGTCCAGATCGGAAATGCCTGCTGGGAATTGTACTGTTTGGAACACGGTATCCAGCCTGATGGTCAGATGCCTTCAGACAAAACCATTGGAGGTGGTGATGACTCCTTCAACACCTTCTTCAGTGAGACTGGTGCTGGAAAACACGTCCCCAGAGCCGTCTTTGTAGATCTTGAACCAACTGTTGTCGGTAAGTAAATAATATCACATTTAAGCTTAGAATTTAAAATAAAATAATAATAAAAAATTACATTTAGTAAAAAAATACATTTTTCTCCATTTTAAAATTCATGTTAATTAAGACTTAAAGCATTTGAATTTGAATTATAAAGTAAAATCAATTATTTTTAACGACTGAACAGTCCCAAGTCTAGTTTGATTTTTATGTGTATTCGTAAGAGGAAATAACCAATACCGATTCGGGCTTATATATCCAAAGGAATAGGAACTCCTGATAAAGTACATTTATGAAATAATAAAATGTATTAAATTCTGTTTAAAGATGTTTCATCAGTTACACTATTATATAAAGTTATGGTTCATAATAATGTCTAAACACAGATAACTAATCAATTTCATTCTTGTATATTTCAGATGAGGTCAGAACCGGAACTTACCGCCAACTTTTCCACCCAGAACAACTCATCACCGGAAAGGAAGATGCTGCTAACAACTATGCCCGTGGTCACTACACCATTGGTAAGGAAATCGTCGACTTGGTCCTTGACCGCATCCGTAAACTTGCTGATCAATGTACTGGTCTTCAGGGATTCCTCATCTTCCACAGCTTTGGTGGTGGTACCGGATCTGGATTTACCTCCCTCCTTATGGAACGTCTGTCCGTAGATTATGGAAAGAAATCCAAATTGGAATTCGCTGTATACCCAGCTCCACAGGTTTCCACTGCTGTTGTTGAACCATACAACTCCATCTTGACCACCCACACCACCCTTGAACACTCCGACTGTGCCTTTATGGTTGACAACGAAGCTATCTATGACATCTGCAGACGTAACTTGGACATTGAAAGACCAACCTACACCAACTTGAACAGATTGATCGGCCAGATTGTCAGCTCCATTACTGCCTCCCTCCGATTCGATGGTGCCCTCAACGTCGATTTGACTGAATTCCAGACCAACTTGGTACCATACCCACGTATCCATTTCCCATTGGCTACCTATGCCCCAGTCATCTCCGCAGAAAAGGCCTACCACGAACAATTGTCTGTTGCTGAAATCACCAATGCCACCTTTGAACCAGCCAACCAGATGGTAAAATGTGATCCACGTCACGGCAAATACATGGCCTGCTGTATGTTGTACAGAGGTGATGTTGTACCAAAGGATGTCAACGCTGCTATTGCTACCATCAAAACCAAGAGAACCATCCAGTTCGTCGACTGGTGTCCAACTGGTTTCAAGGTCGGAATCAACTACCAGCCACCAACTGTTGTACCAGGAGGTGACTTGGCTAAAGTACAACGTGCCGTCTGCATGTTGAGCAACACCACTGCCATTGCTGAAGCCTGGGCTCGTCTTGATCACAAATTTGACTTGATGTACGCCAAACGTGCTTTCGTCCACTGGTACGTCGGAGAAGGTATGGAAGAAGGAGAATTCTCAGAAGCTCGTGAAGATTTGGCTGCTCTTGAGAAGGATTACGAAGAGGTTGGAGTTGACTCCGTTGAAGGTGAAGGTGAAGAAGAAGGAGAAGAATATTAAACAAAGTGAATTAAAAAGAACAATTCTTATGAAAGTGCGTTCATGGGGTTTCTTAACATCAACGAAAAGTTTAAAATAACATCAACGAAAAGAGTTTAAATTTAAAAGAACTTTTTAAAGAACTTTTAATTTTACATCTCAATGTTTATAAAATTTATTCCTTGAGTGTTAAAGGAATTGTTATTATTTATTGAACACAAAATTGTTAAATTATTAAACATCAATTAACAAGATATGTTGTTTTTTTTATTTTATTGCTGAAATTCAAATCTCTTGTAGTCAATTATTTTGTCGTCAAGATTACGTACTTATATTGAGATGTCACCACCTGAATTCTAAGAAGCATCAGTCAGATTTTAAGATATTAATTTTTCCGTCAACTCAATTTATACCGAGACGTCACCATTTAATTGCGAAAAAGCAAAAATTAATTTTTCTCTGAACATGACATAAACCATGTAGAATGTTTCGTTGAATTAATTTTCTTGTATTGAAACTTCACTAGCTGAAGGCGGGTAGAAAATTATTATTCGCACATAGCTTTAAGCGTTTTGGATTCTTTGTCAAGATAATTTCACTTGTACTGAGGTGAAGTATTATCAAAATTATTGTATCATAAATTTGCACAAATGACAATCATTACAGGTTCTTTAAGTATATTTAATTATATTGAGACGTCAGCAGCTGTAATCAAGAGTAGCATTAATTTATTACATCTTCGTTTTGCAACGTATTATATAACATAATTAGGATTTTTCTTCAAGGTTATTTCACTTGTATCGAAACGTCGCCAGCTGTAACCGAGAATATTATTAGTTTATTATACGTTGCTCTGCACCATATGACATAACATATTGGTGATTTTTCTCAAGGTTATTTCACTTGTATTGAGACGTCGCAAGCCGACAGAAATGTATTCACAATTTATATCTTTGTTATGCATATATGACATAGATAGCACATGGTATTGAGACGACACTAACTGCAGAGCGAAATGGCAACAGCGTTTTAAAAATCTGTCATGCGCATATGACATTACATTGTTTCTCCGTCAAGATTATTTCACTTGTTTAGAAATGTCGCCATTAGAATTCGAAATGGCAACAATTTAGATCCTTGGCTAGACACATTTAACATTGTACAATGATTCGATATTACATGATTTATATCGAGACATCCCCAACTAAAGATTAAGTAGCAAGTTTTACAATCCTTGCTAAATACATATGATTATGCACGGAAGATTTTTGGTCAAAGTAATATCTAAGATAGGAGTTGAGTAATGGTGTTTTACGCTACAGTCAAGATTCTTTCACTTATTTCTAGGTGGTCAGTTCTGGGATGGTGGAGGAAACCGGAGTGCCCATAGAAAATCACCGACCTTCGGCAAGCGAAATGACAAACGTTCTCACACTAGGATTTGTTCCGAGTGGGATTCGAACCCATGTGGTTAGAGACACTGTGATCCGAAAGCGCGCGCTTTAGACCACTCGGCCACTGAGGCCCCCTAAAGTTAGAAAAAACCCTAGTTGAGGAGGAATTCGGAAACAAATGATGTGAACTGGAGAGTTTTAGTAATTAATGCGCTCTTTAAATTTTGAAAAGTTGTTTTTGATACTAAAGTAATTTATTTATTCAATATTGTCCGAGTTAGAATATACTTCCTGTCACAAAAGCTTCTACTTACAGGACGAGACGCTTTACGTGAAACACCTGTAGCTCGTCTAACTCTATTTTAAAGGTTGCTCTCTCTCTCTCTCTCTCTCTCTCTCTCTCTCTCTCTCTCTCTCTCTCTCTCTCTCTCTCTCTCTGAATTATGTGTGCTTTCTACAATTCTAAAAGTTCATCGAATTTTCAGTATTTGGTATAGAAATGGACAAACTTTGGTATATAGTTTTATATAGTTAATGACAAAAGACCTTATGGAAATGAATCAGTACGACTATAACACTATCGACATAGTGTTGATCAAGTACTGAATTCGGTTTTTACGTCCGAATGAAAATCATTTTACTTATATCAAGACATTGCTGACAAAGATATGTAGATGCAAACAATAGTACAAGTAGGGGTAATATTTCCTTCTGTAACTCTGTGGCAATGATCATCACTGATTTGAAGGTCCCATTTTTTCATTTCTAAACTGGGAGTGCAAAACAGGAGAACAGTTACTACTTATATCATCTGCCAACTTTTCAGAAAAATTATTAAAAAAAAAAAGCACACATCACCGAATTTAAAGTTTTTAAGACGCAAACGAGGATTTTACGTAAGTCTAAACTACATCACTTTTTCGTCATGTCTTTTTTTTTATTTTTATTATTAATTTTTTATTTTATTTTATTATTATTTTTTTTATAATTTTTTTTGTGTCTTCGTCTCAAGGTTGAATATTACAATTATTTATGGTAGTGTGTAATAAATAAGCACATGGTTACAATTTTTGAATATTTTTAATATCATAGAAATTAAAAGCGGACACTATTATTAAAACAATGCTGTTAAGAATAAAAAAAAGCATACAGTTAACTGTGTAAAATTGAACAAATACTTTATAAGCAACAGTAAACAGTTTCTGTATATGATTAGGACAGAAAAACAAAAACATCACCAGAACTGTAAAACTGCTTATATTTTATTGTGATAGTTTTATAAAATAAAGGGGGAAACTGTAAAATAAATTCTTTCTACTGTTTATCTCGAGAAACATAGTTACATAATTATCAAATTCAAAAGACGTAATTTAAATGCAACTTATATAAAAAAAAAGTTTGCACGTTTTGTTTATATATAGGCTCAGAGGTAACAATATTGTAAGGTTCTGTCGCTTTGTGTTCACACTCCCTACACGTAATGTCGACCACCTACCTGACAGGTTCTCCTTGAAATGCTGTCGGGTTTCCGTCAGTGATTCGTCAGTGTTACTTAGTCAAATTACAACACATATAATTGGTGCTATGTTTAACTCTTGTTTCAAACCAAGTGTGTGTTGTTAGTATGAATGCAACTGCTATTCAGAACGAAGTTATACTAAAAACGTTGATTCTAGTTGTTAATATGAATTCAAGCGAAGTTCAGAAAGATGTTTCGCCATTGGCTTATTATTTGTTCGGTATTTCATATTTCGTTTGCGCTGTCTTTGGTGCGCTGGTGAATGCTATGTCTGTTTACGTTGTTTTAAAGAAACGGCTTATAAAAACGTCAACAGATACCTACATTGTGTGCCTATCATTGTCCAACTTTATCATGGCTAGCCTCGCTTCACTACTTCCAGCAATATCTTCGTTTGCACAAAGATGGCTGTTTGGACAACCCGGATGTAAATATTATGCCTTTATTGTTTGCCTATGTAGTTATACAAACATTGCTTTGCTAGTTTCTATATCAGTTGATCGGTATATAGCCATGGTTAAAACAGAATATAATCATAGACGAACAATCGCAAAATCATGGATACTAACAGCAATCTGCTTCAGTCATGCTTTGGTTTTTGCGACATTACCGATTGTTGGGTGGAGTTCATATACCCTTGAAGGAATACAAACTCATTGTTCGATAAACTGGCAAAGTAAAGCTCCGTCGGATTTGAGTTTTTGTATATTTTTAATGGTAGAAATGTGGTGTATACCTATATCTATCATTATTTTTTGCTATGTGAAAATTTATCAGAGGGTAAGTGATCAATTTTATATAACATTAAACAGTTTGATTTTTTTGATAGATTCACGTTTTTAAAGACAAAATAATTGCTAATTATGATAACAAGAATGTAAAGCAGATTTAAAGTTAAAAATCGCAAAGCAACCAAAAGTACACCAAATATTACCATGTGGCAACCTTTGAAATCCACAATGACACCACAGTTTTTCACGTAATTAAATATTTCACTATGTCATATACCACTTTTTGAATTTAATCATAAAAATACATTCAAAAAGTGGTATATGACAACTACATAAAATAATTAGAAAAAATTATGTGTTTGTAAAGGGCTCCGTATTTTATCGATGTATAATGTTTTTATGTTTGACAACTTAAATTACTAAACTGATAATATTTTTGTTGAATTTGTTTCCTTTCGTTAGTAAGAATGTTTACCATTTTTCCAGATAACTCTTTTTTTCTAATCATTAATCGAAAACTAGTTGGGGGTAATCTGCCTCGAAAACAAAAACAACCTTTATAGAAGTAAAAGAATGAGAAGCAAAAATGTATCATTCCACTGTTGTCGTTGATGTTGTTGCTGTTGTTTATTTATTTATTTATTTATTTATTTATTTATTTATTTATTTATTAAACGCCTTTAAGCGACAAGAAATGAATAACAAGCCCATTGTTTCCCCAAAATCTTTCAGACAGAAACCAGTTTATTTAATGCTAAATATTATAATACTGTTGCTTTTGTTTCAAACATTTCAGATTAGGATGAAAACTAAGACAGCGGTATCTAGTACGTGTTCTGAAATAGCCAGGAAAAGAGAAGTTGCCTTATCGAAAACATCGCTCATCATAGTGTGTAAGTTGATTGATGAAAAATAGGTAATATATCAGAGCCAAGACCTTCAAATTTCTTTAGGTTTAAAATGGTAGCTGGTTCGTGCCATTTCGTATTTAATCTTGGTATGTTTAAAACAAAAAAAAATTAAATAATTAAATAAGATAATAATAATAATAATAATAATAATAATAATAATAATAATAATAATAATAATAATAAAATTATGTTTTATGGATGAATTTAAAGGCGACATAAAATATGCAGGAGAAATTTAAAATTTTGATTTTTTTAACGAACACTTAAAAGATATTAGTCACCTCATTGCCCGGAAGCTTGTTTGTCAGCTAACTGAAACATAGTAACATTTTTTATGTAACAAGACATTTAAACAAATGAAGCTTTGAAATGTCACTTGATTAATGACTTTATTAAGATAATATGAGTGTGAAGATGAAAACAGTAATTTCATAGATCTATTATCTTTTTTTTTGATGTGAAATAAAGTTGACTGATTGATTTTTTTTTTAGAGAGGAGGAGTAATTTGATAGCATAAATGCTTGAACTTAAGATTTTGCGTCTGGTTGACTGCCAGCTGTTTGGTGTTAGCTAAAGGTTATGTTAAAAACCATCTTTCTTCAGAGGAAACATACTAATGTTCTACTTTGTTGTCTTAAATATCGTTTATTTATTTTTTTTCTTTATTTTTTCAGTCAGTTTCATATTTGCCTGGATGCCTTATGCCATTGTAACCTGTGTTGTGATTTGTGTACAGCCAGATTACATACATCCGGTTTTTGCCGCACTTCCGGCTGTGTCTATTAAAATGTCCATGGTTTATTCACCATTTGTATATATGTTTCGAAACAAATTATTTAAAACAAAATTACTAAATGAATTTCCATTTCTCAAGCGCTTAAGCTGTAAATTAACTAAGAAAAAGAAAAACAACCAAAAATGTAAACAAACGGAAGTAAATTTGC
Source organism: Tegillarca granosa (assembly GCA_029721355.1). Lineage (NCBI taxonomy): Eukaryota > Metazoa > Mollusca > Bivalvia > Arcoida > Arcidae > Tegillarca > Tegillarca granosa. The sequence goes on along the minus strand of CM056597.1, from coordinate 47,825,960 downwards.
AAAACAAGTACGTCCGGTACAAATTATTTGAAATAAAACGTCATGGAAAATGCAAGGCCGATTTAAATCTGAAACAAAAACAAATAGAGCCACTTATTAAACAAAAGAAGGAATTCATAGTTACTTATTCCGTACCAAAAATCAAAGTAGTGAAAATAGATGTACAAGTGGCAATGGGCCGAGCAGAGTGCAAAGCTAAACAAAATGGCTATAGATGTACAATAGATAAAAATCAAAGTTGAACTAAAAGTACATTCGCATTTGATTACTAAAATTCGACTGAGGTAGATTTTACTAAAAGGACATAGATTAACAAAATACCTAAATGGACAAAGGTTAAAGTTAAACAAATGGATACGAATGTACAACTGAATACTGAAATGAACAAAAGTCAAAGTGAAACAAAATGAACATAGATGTACAATAGGCGAAGGTCATAGTTCAACTTAAAGGGCATTTGTGTACAACCAATACAGTCGATTTTACCAAAGGGACATAGAGATGAATACTAAAATGGACAAAGTTCAACCATAATTTAAAGATGCATAACTGATACTAAAATTGAAAATTTAAAAATGATTAAAGTTGTTCAACCTAATGAGAAAATACAAAATAAAATAATTATTAAAACAAGACAAGGATCCGTTGTTGTTATTGCTTGGATCATTAAGGTGATAATAAATTCCAACAAAAAGTTACGCTTTTGATATATAGGCTTTACACCCGCATAACTTATTGGACTGAATACAATAATGTCAAACGTGTAAAATAGTTCCAAAAACAATATTTGTCACAAAGAATACATACTGTTCAAGAACCATGTTAAATGTTAAGTGAAATCAAACCTTTTTCATTAAATAAACTGCATATTCATTCTGGTTGATAAAGATAAATAACGAGCAAAACAATTGATAATAATAAAATATAAAATGTACTTTCGTAATGACAATTACCTATGGCGTCAGGAATACACTGCATACAACAATTAAACACTAACAGCGGCAGCAGAGTAAAATTTTCTTTTTTAATGACAATTACCTAAGGCGTCAGGGATACACTGCATAAACAATTAAACACTAACAGCGGCAGCAGAATTAAATTTACTTTTGTAATGACAATTACCTAAGGCGTCAGGGACACACTGCATAAACAATTAAACACTAACAGCGGCAGCAGAATTAAATTTACTTTTGTAATGACAATTGCCCAAGGCGTCAGGGATACACTGCATAAACAATTAAACACTAACAGCGGCAGCAGAATTAATTTTACTTTTGCAATGACAATTACCTAAGGCGTCAGGGATACACTACATAAACAATTACACACTAACAGCGGCAGCAGAATTAAATTTACTTTTGCAATGACAATTACCGAAGGCGTCAGGGATACACTGCATAAACAATTAAACACTGACAGCGACAGCAGAATTAATTTCACTTTTGTAATGACAATGACCTAAGGCGTCAGGGATACACTGCATAAACAATTAAACACTAACAGCGGCAGCAGAATTAATTTTACTTTTGTAATGACAATGACATAAGGCGTCAGGGATACAGTGCATAAACAATTAAGCACTAACAGCGACAGCAGAATTAATTTTACTTTTGTAATGACAATGACCTAAGGCGTCAGGGATACAGTGCATAAACAATTAAACACTAACAGCGACAGCAGAATTAATTTTACTTTTGTAATGACAATTACCTAAGTCGTCAGAAATACATGTATACCGATTGTAATTACTAAACACTTCACCAAACAATTAATCACTGACACAAGCTGAATAGTTAAATTTATTTTGGTAATTTTAATAACTCATTGCTTAAACTATACATTGCATCAAACAATTAAATACTGATCTCGCAACGGAATAAAATAATTTTGTTAAACAAATAGCTATATTCAACATTTATACATTCTTCTCTGAAAAGATTTAATAGTTTCTACACATTGCAAATGGAAATGTTATAGTGTAGTATAATATTGACAATATTTCCTGCAAAAGAGATTCGGGGGGAAAATATTATTTGCTCATGGGATACTTTTTTCTTTCTTTCATAACACTTTTAGACGACCATCTTAAAAATATCTAACAAAATTAGGTTTAAACAGAGAGCATAACTAACGTACCGAAAGCTACACTTGATTCATATCCATTTTTTAGTCCAAAACCGCTTTATAATTGGCAGCAGAGAAATGTGAGTTGTAGAAAAAGTAAATTTGTCAGATTTTTATCCACCTCTTCATAACACCAAGTGACAATTTGATGTAATGCAGATCTGTGTTCGTAGCCTTTAATTTCCTTTTACAGACGTAATAAGGTAACAGTTTCTACATTAAAAGTGCATTAACATACCTGACGTAAAATGTAGGAGAAGAATACAGGCATCCAGGCAGTTTTATATTCTAAGATAAGTTAGATACTGAAAATTGTTAAACTACCCAATGAGAAATCAGAAAGCTTTACCGAAAATGGTCAGTTAGTAATTTATTATAAACACATCCAAACAGCTTAATATTTTTTTGTAACCTTTTCTGCCATTGACAGCGACAGCTGAATAAAATGTGTACTTTTAAGGGGTCAAGTACACACTACACCAAACAATTATTAACAGTTCAAGCGGAATAAAATGTCTACTGTCACCTCAATACACATAGTACAGTGATAACGACATCACTAATTCCGTGGGTTAAAATAAGTGGAAGTAATTGGATACAACTGGGAAAACGTGATTAAATTTTGTTTTCTGAAATGATCAACACCTTGTTTTCACGGAAGTTCTGAATATGGAGACGACTGACACGTTAAAAGTTCTACCCACGAAAGCCCACAAAACAATTATTATGAAATAATGACCCAGGAATAATTGTGTCATTAAATTGAATGTAGCGTACAGCGTAATCTATTTGTTCGTGCGTGTTTCAGGAGATTTTATGCAATTTTTTAATTGAAAAAATTGAGATAAAATCAATTTGAATCGATTATTTTGTCAAAGTTCCATTTATTAACACAGACATTTTTTTCAAATACAAACATAAAACAAATCCTTCATAAAAATGAATAATGTCCAGTCAAAATTGACTTATAAGTGAATGAGAGAGTAATGGTGTTTAACGTCCCAGTCAAGAATATTTCACTTATATCGAGACGTCGCCAGCTATGGGCGAAAGTGCCAAAATTTTGCATGTGCGTTGCGCTGATGGCATTATACAGCAGGGTTCTTTATCATGCCACGCCTACCGTGACACGGGAACTCGTTTATTTTAAGTTCCCATCCGAAGGAACTGTGACTTTCATTTCGTAATACCGAGTGCTTGGCTTGGCTGAAAATAATGCATTTCAAATTTTAAAAAAATCCAGATGATTTAATCAGTATCCTATATACCGTCGAGATGACAAATAACTAGTGTTGATATTAATAACAAGTAACTCAAAGAGCCAAATGTCTCATCCGGTTCACAAATAACTAGTGTTGGTACTAATAACAAGTAACTCAAAGAGCCAAATGTCTCATCCGGTTCACAAATAACTAGTGTTGGTACTAATAACAAGTAACTCAAAGAGCCAAATGTCTCATCCGGTTCACAAATAACTAGTGTTGATATTAATAACAAGTAACTCAAAGAGCCAAATGTCTCATCCGGTTCACAAATAACTAGTGTTGGTACTAATAACAAGTAACCCAAAGATCCAAATGTCTCATCCGGTTCACAAATAACTAGTGTAACTAATATTTGTATCAAAATTGTATCATTATCTCGAATATTTATATCTATATTGTATCATTATCTCGAATATTTGTATCAATATTGTATCATTATCTCGAATATTTGTATCAATGTTGTATTATTAATATCTCGAATTTTGTATCAATATTGTATCATTATCTCGAATATTTGTATCAATATCGATCATTATCTCGAATATTTGGATCAATATTGTATCATTATCTCGAATATTTCAATCGATATTTTATCATTATCAGAATATTTGTATCAATTCTGCATCGATATCTAGAAAAATTTTTTCAACATTGTAACATTTTTATGTATTTCGAATATTTGTATCAATATTGTATCTTTTTCCACAATATCTGGCATCAATAGTGCTTTTTTGGAAAAGAATAAACCTATTTTTCTAACCATTTTGGAGTTGTTTTGTTTATAAAAACCTGTAAAAGAAGAACATGTACCTTTTACCAATTGTGACATATTAGTACTAGATTAACTAATTCTCGAACCATTTTTGGGTTGTTTTGTCTATGAAAACGTGAAAAAAGAAGAACATGTACCCTTCACAAATCGTGACGTACCCCTTCACAAATCATGACGTACTAGTCAGAGAATAGGGTGAAGAGTATACCATGAAATAACAGCTTAATGCTTGATAGTTTTATATGTCTTCCACAAATAGTGTTGTAGAGAGAGGAAGGTGTCAGGGAATGACCATGAATGACACCTTTAAGTGGAGTAAACAACTAGACATCATTACATCACTGATTTATCAAATGAGCTCTAAACTAATGATACAGATGTAGATACAGACTCCATGCTGCATAAACCTGATAAATTACAGGTGTAATCAACATTTAAAAAAGAATAATTTTGACAATTATGTTTTAGAATTTTGTAGAAATAATGATTTGTTCGTTTTGAATGGAAGAGTTGGTAATGATAAGCATGTTGGTGCTTATACCACTGAAAAAATCAACAGTTATTGCTTTTTTTTATTGGAAATGTTTAATTTTTAAAACTTGAAGATAATTTCCATGTTTAAAATTTTAAGATTTTAGTAAACTATTTTCAAATGTACATTAACCTTTAAGTTGTGATTCATCTTTCCAAACAAACAGTACCAACGAAGTTGTATATTATTCTAATATTGTAAACACTTTCTATAAAACCATTCGATTTGATTTTAGAAAAAGTAAAAGTAAATATTGATGCCAATCAGATAGATTGAATTACAGACCAGGTATTCTTGCTTATTCTTGCTTAATCTTCATATCATATATCAAAACCAAATACTAGTACATGTAGATAATGTATTTACACAAGTTGCGGGTGTGTTGTGTGAAGCAGCTTGTAACACGTGGTACATATAATGATAACAATAACAATAACAACAACAACAACAACAACAATAATAATAATAATAATAATAATAATAATAATAAAAAAAGGGTTTTATCTTAAGTACGTTCTACTTATGATTGTTTTATAGCTAGGAAGAATTTCTGGAAAAAAGCAAAGGATGTACAAGTTAAATAGATCTGATGTTTTTAAGAAGAAGAAAATATGAACATGTTTTGGATAAAAGTATAAGACATTACAGAGTCAGTCACTTATACACGGGGTTTTTAATAACTCTCAAGAAAATATTACAGTATAATGAAGGTGTTAGGAAATGATTATTATAGTGATTTTGAAGTGAAAGATAAAATATGGGGTTGAATAACAGGGAAATAGCAACCATTGACATGTCACCCACAGAAAATTATCAATATGAATTGAAAATTAAGAGATAAATAAACATGTACTTAAATTACCGAATCTGAAAGGGCATTGATTGAAAAATAAATCAGTTTTCAGTGTATATTATTGAACTGCTAACTGTTAAATGTTTTTTTAAACTTGTGTTTTGTAACTTTTCATGTCAATTAGTTTTTTTCTCTATAACTTCATTTATTAGCTGTAATTATATAACATAACATATAAAAATGATTTGCTAGAAGTAAATATATACCGACTTTATTATTATTATTATTATTGTTGTTGTTGTTGTTGTTGTTGTTATTATTATTATTATTATTATTATTATTATTATTATTATTATTATTATTATTATTATTATTAAAACCAACGTTAGATTTAGAAATCATTGTCACCTCCGTAGACCATCCAGAAACTGATGCCATGCAATAACATTTGAACTGTTTTAAAATTATGTTCTTTGTCAATATGAATGCAAATACTTTGCAAGCAAACTGAATGTCGTGGGAATTTTATACAGCAAATGAAAATATAACAGAAAAATAGCTGTGAACAAAAAACATGATCCTGAATGTTGTCATAAAAATGTATACTTGGTATAGTTCATTCAGTTGTTTTCTATATATACTTGGTATAGTTCATTCAGTTGTTTTCTATATATACTTTGTATAGTTCATTCAGTTGTTTTCTATATATACTTGGTATAGTTCATTCAGTTGTTTTCTATATATACTTTGTATAGTTCATTCAGTTGTTTTCTATATATACTTGGTATAGTTCATTCAGTTGTTTTCTATATATACTTTGTATAGTTCATTCATTTGTTTTCTATATATACTCGGTATAGTTCATTCAGTTGTTTTCTATATATACTTGGTATAGTTCATTCATTTGTTTTCTATATATACTTGGTATAGTTCATTCAGTTGTTTTCTATATATGTTGTAATGTTGTTTAACGTCGCATCAGCATTTTTCAGCTATTCGCAACTGGGGGAAGGCTATTATTCTCTAGGGTTCAAGCTAAGGTTGAGTTCTTGTTAGTATGAAATGTTAAAGTATACAATATGGTCTGCAATATATGTACTAGCACACACTTAGGACGACGTCTGTTCACCGAGTCTATGTGTTCATCCTTCCTCAGTGCATTATCCTGGTTCCGGATGCACCAGTAGATACTCTGTTCTGTTGATGCTTAGCGCCAGACAAGAAAGCTATATCTCAAATTTAAAATCATATGACAGACCGACCTGGATATCAAACCCTCTACCTAAGAAGTTTCAAGTTCCTAGGCTTCGATTCCTAAAAAGAATATGTTTTAAAAGTTTTATTTTCACCTCAAACCATTGTGACCTTGAATGGGACCAAGGTCAAACAGCTTTATCCGACTTGATAGAGCACCATGTCCTGATACTATATATGAAGTTTGATGTTTTCTTAACATTGGTTTATGACAAGATATTCAGATGTTTTACTAAGTAAGGTCACTGAAACCAAACAAATTGGTTATGGTTAAAATGAATGAGGTTCAAGGCCAGCATAGCTTCGCAAACTTCGTACAGCTGCATCCGTGGTTCCATAAATCTTTCAGTTATTGTCATGTTTAATTACTTTAAGGTCATTGTAATCTAAATGTGTGTCAAGGCTAACTAGCTAAATTAACTTGGTAGAACTTCATGTTCTGATGTCATACATGAAATATCAAGATTTAATTCTTTTCAATGAACGACAAAAAGATGTTTAACGGTTTAATAACTAAAGGTTTTGACCCTTAGTGATGACCAAGGTTAACCATCTTCGCTAGAACATGATGCCCTGATGTTTACATGAAATTCAAAGTTTTCAGGCCTTTTGATTCATAAAAAGTTGACGTTTAAAGGCTTTACTACTCCATGTCATTGTGACCTCAAATGTGTGTCAAGGCCAAAATCATTTGCAGACCTGGAAGAATTTCATACCCCGATACTTTCTTTATACATACTTTTAAACTTCTTGTCCATTTTTATTCATGACAAGAAGATGTTTAGATTTTATAATTAAAGGTCATTAGTACTTTGAATGGTTCAAGGTCAACCAATTTTGCAAAATAAATAAATAAATACACCAATGATATAAATTAATAACATTTTAATTACGTCATCATGTATATAAATACAAAACTTCTGTTTTAACATCTGTAATTTCGACATGATATGCCAGTTTATGATAATGTAAAATTTGAGACATTGTTTACCTTTTATCATGTAGTATAAATATTTTATGATATAATAAACATGATATAGGTGATTTTAAAACAACTCCATTATCCACAGAATTATATAATATTTGTAAGTTTATACAAAATAATAAATATAGAAAAACAAAAACTAAAAATAATAATCTAGGGTAAAAGGCTAAAATGTTGTATAATCATGCCAATGTTAAAAATACAATAACAACCTGATTTGGTACTGAATACTGAAACAGAATGTCAAATCAAGATGGAAAGCAAAACACTAAATCACGGTGTTCTCCGATCCAGATTTTAAAAGAGTTTAAAATTACACAAATAAAGACACAACAAAGTACAGCTAGACGATTTTTAAAAAAATCAAGATAGTAGTGACCTCATAGACTAGGTGGTCTAAGGTGCATGGTTACAGGTCACAGTGCTTCTCACTACCTAGCTTCTAAATTGTAGTGAGCTCATAGACTAGGTGGTCTAAGGTGCATGGTTACGGATCACAGTGCTTCTCACTGCCTAGCTTCTAGATTGTAGTGAGCTCATAGTCTAGGTGGTCTAAGGTGCATGGTTACGGATCACATTGCTTGTCACTACGTAGCTTCTAGATTGAAGTAAGCCCATAGTCTAGGTGGTCTAAGGTGCATGTTACGGATCACAGTGCTTCTCGATGCCTAGCTTCTAGATTGTAGTGAGTTCATAGACTAGGTGGTCTAAGGTGCATGGTTACAGGTCACAGTGCTTCTCACTACCTAGCTTCTAGATTGTAGTGAGTTCATAGACTATGTTGTCTAAGGTGCATGGTTACAGATCACACTGCTTCTCATTACCTAGCTTCTAGATTGTAGTGAGCCCAAAGTCTAGGTGGTCTAAGGTGCATGGTTACGGATCACAGTGCTTCTCACTACCTAGCTTCTAGATTGTAGTGAGACCATAGTCTAGGTGGTCTAAGGTGCATGTTACGGATCACAGTGCTTCTCGATGCCTAGCTTCTAGATTGAAGTAAGCCCATAGTCTAGGGGGTCTAAGGTGCATGTTACGGATCACAGTGCTTATCGATGCCTAGCTTCTAGATTGTAGTGAGCTCATAGTCTAGGTGGTCTAAGGTGCATGGTTACAGGTCACAGTGCTTCTCACTACCTGGCTTCTAGATTGTAGTGAGTCCATAGAGTAGGTTGTCCAAGGTGCATGGATACAGGTCACAGTGCTTCTCACTACCTAGCTTCTAGATTGTAGTGAGTTCATAGAGTAGGTTGTCCAAGGTGCATGGTTACAGGTCACAGTGCTTCTCACTACCTAGTTTCTAGATTGTAGTGAGCTCATAGAGTAGGTTGTCTAAGGTGCATGGTTAGAGATCACACTGCTTCTCACTACCTAGCTTCTAGACTGTATTGAGTTCATAGACTAGGTCGTCTAAGGTGCATGGTTACAGGTCACAGTGCTTCTCACTACCTAGCTTCTAGATTGTAGTAAGTTCATAGAGTAGGTTGTCCAAGGTGCATGGATACAGGTCACAGTGCTTCTCACTACCTAGCTTCTAGATTGTAGTGAGTTCATAGAGTAGGTTGTCCAAGGTGCATGGTTACAGGTCACAGTGCTTCTCACTACCTAGTTTCTAGATTGTAGTGAGCTCATAGAGTAGGTTGTCTAAGGTGCATGGTTAGAGATCACACTGCTTCTCACTACCTAGCTTCTAGACTGTAGTGAGTTCATAGACTAGGTCGTCTAAGGTGCATGGTAACAGGTCCCAGTGCTTCTCATTACCTAGTTTCTAGATTGTAGTGAGCCTAAAGTCTAGGTGGTCTAAGGTGCAAGGTTACGGATCACAGTGCTTCTCGATGCCTAGCTTCTAGATTGTAGTGAGTTCATAGACTAGGTGGTCTAAGGTGCATGTTACGGATCACAGTGCTTATCGATGCCTAGTTTCTAGATTGAAGTAAGCCCATAGTCTAGGGGGTCTAAAGTGCATGTTACGGAACACAGTGCTTATCGATGCCTAGCTTCTAGATTGTAGTGAGCTCATAGTCTAGGTGGTCTAAGGTGCATGGTTACAGGTCACAGTGCTTCTCACTACCTAGCTTTTAGATTGTAGTGAGTTCATAGACTATGTTGTCTAAGGTGCATGGTTACAGGTCACAGTGCTTCTCATTACCTAGCTTCTAGATTGTAGTGAGCCCAAAGTCTAGGTGGTCTAAGGTGCATGGTTACGGATCACAGTGCTTCTCACTACCTAGCTTCTAGATTGTAGTGAGGACCATAGTCTAGGTGGTCTAAGGTGCATGTTACGGATCACAGTGCTTATCGATGCCTAGTTTCTAGATTGAAGTAAGCCCATAGTCTAGGGGGTCTAAAGTGCATGTTACGGAACGCAGTGCTTATCGATGCCTAGCTTCTAGATTGTAGTGAGCTCATAGTCTAGGTGGTCTAAGGTGCATGGTTACAGGTCACAGTGCTTCTCACTACCTAGCTTCTAGATTGTAGTGAGTTCATAGAGTAGGTTGTCCAAGGTGCATGGATACAGGTCACAGTGCTTCTCACTACCTAGCTTCTAGATTGTAGTGAGTTCATAGAGTAGGTTGTCTAAGGTGCATGGTTACAGGTCACAGTGCTTCTCACTACCTAGCTTTTAGATTGTAGTGAGCTCATAGAGTAGGTTGTCTAAGGTGCATGGTAACAGATCACACTGCTTCTCACCACCTAGCTTCAAGATTGTAGTGAGTTCATAGACTATGTTGTCTAAGGTGCATGGTTACAGGTCACAGTGCTTCTCACTACCTAGCTTCTAGATTGTAGTGAGTTCATAGACTAGGTGGTCTTAGGTGCATGTTACGGATCACAGTGCTTCTCGATGCCTAGCTTCTAGATTTTAGTGAGCTTATAGTCTAGGTGATCTAAGGTGCATGGTTACAGGTCACAGTGCTTCTCACTACCTAGCTTCTAGATTGTAGTGAGTTCATAGACTAGGTGGTCTAAGGTCGTGTTACGGATCACAGTGCTTCTTACTACCTAGGTTCTAGATTGTAGCTAGCCCATAAACTAGGAGGTCTAAGGTGCATGGTTACAGATCACAGTGCTTCTCACTACCTAGCTTCTAGATTGTAGTGAGCCCATAGTCTAGGTAATCTAAGGTGCATGGTTACAGATCACACTGCTTCTCACTACCTAACTTCGAGATTGTAGTGTGCTCATAGTGAAGATGGTCTAAAGTGCATGGTCACAGATCACACTGCTTCTCACCACCTAGCTTCTAGATTGTAGTGAGTTCATAGACTATGTTGTCTAATGTACATGGTTACAGGTCACAGTGCTTCTCATTACCTAGCTTCTAGATTGTAGTGAGCCCAAAGTCTAGGTGGTCTAAGGTGCATGGTTACGGATCACAGTGCTTCTCGATGCCTAGCTTCTAGATTGTAGTGAGTTCATAGACTAGGTGGTCTAAGGTGCATGGTTACAGGTCACAGTGCTTCTCACTACTTAGCTTCTAGATTGTAGTGAGTTCATAGACTATGTTGTCTAAGGTGCATGGTTACAGATCACACTGCTTCTCATTACCTAGCTTCTAGATTGTAGTGAGCCCAAAGTCTAGGTGTTCTAAGGTGCATGGTTACGGATCACAGTGCTTCTCACTACCTAGCTTCTAGATTGTAGTGAGACCATAGTCTAGGTGGTCTAAGGTGCATGTTACGGATCACAGTGCTTCTCGATGCCTAGCTTCTAGATTGAAGTAAGCCCATAGTCTAGGGGGTCTTAGGTGCATGTTTCGGATCACAGTGCTTATCGATGCCTAGCTTCAAGATTGTAGTGAGCTCATAGACTAGGTGGTCTAAGGTGCATGGTTACAGGTCACAGTGCTTCTCACTACCTAGCTTCTAGATTGTAGTGAGTCCATAGAGTAGGTTGTCCAAGGTGCATGGATACAGGTCACAGTGCTTCTCACTACCTAGCTTCTAGATTGTAGTGAGTTCATAGAGTAGGTTGTCCAAGGTGCTTGGTTACAGGTCACAGTGCTTCTCACTACCTAGTTTCTAGATTGTAGTGAGCTCATAGAGTAGGTTGTCTAAGGTGCATGGTTACAGATCACACTGCTTCTCACTACCTAGCTTCTAGATTGTAGTGAGTTCATAGACTAGGTGGTCTAAGGTGCATGGTTACAGGTCACAGTGCTTCTCACTACCTAGCTTCTAGATTGTAGTAAGTTCATAGACTATGTTGTCTAAGGTGCATGGTTACAGGTCACAGTGCTTCTCATTACCTAGCTTCTAGATTGTAGTGAGCCTAAAGTCTATGTGGTCTAAGGTGCAAGGTTACGGATCACAGTGCTTCTCGATGCCTAGCTTCTAGATTGTAGTGAGTTCATAGACTTGGTGGTCTAAGGTGCATGGATACGGATCACAGTGCTTCTCACTACCTAGCTTCTAGATTGTAGTGAGTTCATAGACTAGGTGGTCTAAGGGGCATGGTTACAGATCACACTGCTTCTCACTACCTAGCTTCTAGACTGTAGTGAGTTCATAGACTAGGTGGTCTAAGGTGCATGGTTACGGATCACAGTGCTTCTCACTACCTAGCTTCTAGATTGTAATGAGACCATAGTCTAGGTGGTCTAAGGTGCATGTTACGGATCACAGTGCTTATCGATGCCTAGCTTCTAGATTGAAGTAAGCCCATAGTCTAGGGGGTCTAAGGTGCATGTTACGGAACACAGTGCTTATCGATGCCTAGCTTCTAGATTGTAGTGAGCTCATAGTCTAGGTGGTCTAAGGTGCATGGTTACAGGTCACAGTGCTTCTCACTACCTAGCTTCTAGATTGAAGCGAGTTCATAGAGTAGGTTGTCCAAGGTGCATGGATACAGGTCACAGTGCTTCTCACTACCTAGCTTCTAGATTGTAGTGAGTTCATAGAGTAGGTTGTCTAAGGTGCATGGTTACAGGTCACAGTGCTTCTCACTACCAAGCTTTTAGATTGTAGTGAGCTCATAGAGTAGGTTGTCTAAGGTGCATGGTAACAGATCACACTGCTTCTCACCACCTAGCTTCTAGATTGTAGTGAGTTCATAGACTATGTTGTCTAAGGTGCATGGTTACAGGTCACAGTGCTTCTCACTACCTAGCTTCTAGATTGTAGTGAGTTCATAGACTAGGTGGTCTTAGGTGCATGGTTACGGATCACAGTGCTTCTCGATGCCTAGCTTCTAGATTTTAGTGAGCTTATAGTCTAGGTGATCTAAGGTGCATGGTTACAGGTCACAGTGCTTCTCACTACCTAGTTTCTAGATTGTAGTGAGTTCATAGACTAGGTGGTCTAAGGTCGTGTTACGGATCACAGTGCTTCTTACTACCTAGGTTCTAGATTGTAGCTAGCCCATAAACTAGGAGGTCTAAGGTGCATGGTTACATATCACAGTGCTTCTCACTACCTAGCTTCTAGATTGTTGTGAGCCCATAGTCTAGGTAATCTAAGGTACATGGTTACAGATCACACTGCTTCTCACTACCTAACTTCTAGATTGTAGTGTGCTCATAGTGAAGGTGGTCTAAAGTGCATGGTCACAGATCACACTGCTTCTCACCACCTAGCTTCTAGATTGTAGTGAGTTCATAGACTATGTTGTCTAAGGTACATGGTTACAGGTCACAGTGCTTCTCATTACCTAGCTTCTAGATTGTAGTGAGCCCAAAGTCTAGGTGGTCTAAGGTGCATGGTTACGGATCACAGTGCTTCTCGATGCCTAGCTTCTAGATTGTAGTGAGTTCATAGACTAGGTGGTCTAAGGTGCATGGTTACGGATCACAGTGCTTCTCACTACCTAGCTTCTAGATTGTAGTGAGTTCATAGACTAGGTGGTCTAAGGTGCATGGTTACAGATCACACTGCTTCTCACTACCTAGCTTCTAGACTGTAGTGAGTTCATAGACTAGGTGGTCTAAGGTGCATGGTTACAGGTCACAGTGCTTCTCACTACTTAGCTTCTAGATTGTAGTGAGTTCATAGACTATGTTGTCTAAGGTGCATGGTTACAGATCACACTGCTTCTCATTACCTAGCTTCTAGATTGTAGTGAGCCCAAAGTCTAGGTGTTCTAAGGTGCATGGTTACGGATCACAGTGCTTCTCACTACCTAGCTTCTAGATTGTAGTGAGACCATAGTCTAGGTGGTCTAAGGTGCATGTTACGGATCACAGTGCTTCTCGATGCCTAGCTTCTAGATTGAAGTAAGCCCATAGTCTAGGGGGTCTTAGGTGCATGTTTCGGATCACAGTGCTTATCGATGCCTAGCTTCAAGATTGTAGTGAGCTCATAGACTAGGTGGTCTAAGGTGCATGGTTACAGGTCACAGTGCTTCTCACTACCTAGCTTCTAGATTGTAGTGAGTCCATAGAGTAGGTTGTCCAAGGTGCATGGATACAGGTCACAGTGCTTCTCACTACCTAGCTTCTAGATTGTAGTGAGTTCATAGAGTAGGTTGTCCAAGGTGCTTGGTTACAGGTCACAGTGCTTCTCACTACCTAGTTTCTAGATTGTAGTGAGCTCATAGAGTAGGTTGTCTAAGGTGCATGGTTACAGATCACACTGCTTCTCACTACCTAGCTTCTAGATTGTAGTGAGTTCATAGACTAGGTGGTCTAAGGTGCATGGTTACAGGTCACAGTGCTTCTCACTACCTAGCTTCTAGATTGTAGTAAGTTCATAGACTATGTTGTCTAAGGTGCATGGTTACAGGTCACAGTGCTTCTCATTACCTAGCTTCTAGATTGTAGTGAGCCTAAAGTCTATGTGGTCTAAGGTGCAAGGTTACGGATCACAGTGCTTCTCGATGCCTAGCTTCTAGATTGTAGTGAGTTCATAGACTTGGTGGTCTAAGGTGCATGGATACGGATCACAGTGCTTCTCACTACCTAGCTTCTAGATTGTAGTGAGTTCATAGACTAGGTGGTCTAAGGGGCATGGTTACAGATCACACTGCTTCTCACTACCTAGCTTCTAGACTGTAGTGAGTTCATAGACTAGGTGGTCTAAGGTGCATGGTTACGGATCACAGTGCTTCTCACTACCTAGCTTCTAGATTGTAATGAGACCATAGTCTAGGTGGTCTAAGGTGCATGTTACGGATCACAGTGCTTATCGATGCCTAGCTTCTAGATTGAAGTAAGCCCATAGTCTAGGGGGTCTAAGGTGCATGTTACGGAACACAGTGCTTATCGATGCCTAGCTTCTAGATTGTAGTGAGCTCATAGTCTAGGTGGTCTAAGGTGCATGGTTACAGGTCACAGTGCTTCTCACTACCTAGCTTCTAGATTGTAGCGAGTTCATAGAGTAGGTTGTCCAAGGTGCATGGATACAGGTCACAGTGCTTCTCACTACCTAGCTTCTAGATTGTAGTGAGTTCATAGAGTAGGTTGTCTAAGGTGCATGGTTACAGGTCACAGTGCTTCTCACTACCAAGCTTTTAGATTGTAGTGAGCTCATAGAGTAGGTTGTCTAAGGTGCATGGTAACAGATCACACTGCTTCTCACCACCTAGCTTCTAGATTGTAGTGAGTTCATAGACTATGTTGTCTAAGGTGCATGGTTACAGGTCACAGTGCTTCTCACTACCTAGCTTCTAGATTGTAGTGAGTTCATAGACTAGGTGGTCTTAGGTGCATGGTTACGGATCACAGTGCTTCTCGATGCCTAGCTTCTAGATTTTAGTGAGCTTATAGTCTAGGTGATCTAAGGTGCATGGTTACAGGTCACAGTGCTTCTCACTACCTAGTTTCTAGATTGTAGTGAGTTCATAGACTAGGTGGTCTAAGGTCGTGTTACGGATCACAGTGCTTCTTACTACCTAGGTTCTAGATTGTAGCTAGCCCATAAACTAGGAGGTCTAAGGTGCATGGTTACATATCACAGTGCTTCTCACTACCTAGCTTCTAGATTGTTGTGAGCCCATAGTCTAGGTAATCTAAGGTACATGGTTACAGATCACACTGCTTCTCACTACCTAACTTCTAGATTGTAGTGTGCTCATAGTGAAGGTGGTCTAAAGTGCATGGTCACAGATCACACTGCTTCTCACCACCTAGCTTCTAGATTGTAGTGAGTTCATAGACTATGTTGTCTAAGGTACATGGTTACAGGTCACAGTGCTTCTCATTACCTAGCTTCTAGATTGTAGTGAGCCCAAAGTCTAGGTGGTCTAAGGTGCATGGTTACGGATCACAGTGCTTCTCGATGCCTAGCTTCTAGATTGTAGTGAGTTCATAGACTAGGTGGTCTAAGGTGCATGGTTACGGATCACAGTGCTTCTCACTACCTAGCTTCTAGATTGTAGTGAGTTCATAGACAAGGTGGTCTA